>CAHIKZ030005136.1:827500-1092500 GCA_903632075.3 Acanthosepion pharaonis
TTTTTAAAAAAAAAAATTTTTTTTTTTTTAAAAAAATTTTAAAAAAAGAAAAATTTTCCCTTTTTTTTTTTAAAAAATATAAAAATTTTTTTTTTTTTTTAAAAAAAATTTTTTTTTTTAAAGGGTTTTTTTTAAAAATTTTTAATTTTTTAATTTCCCCCCAAAAAAAAAATTTTTTTTTTTAAAAAAATTTTTAAAAAAAAAAAAAGGGCCCCTTTTTTAAAAAAAAAAAAAAAAAAAAAAATTAAAAAAACCCCTTTTTAAAATTTTTAAAAAAACCCCCCTTTTTAAAAAAAATTTTTTTTTTTTAAAAAAATTTAAAATATTTAAAATTCCCCTTTTTTTGGGGGGAAAAAAAAAAAACCCTAAAAAAAAAATTTTTAAAATTTTTTAAAAAAAAACCCAAAAAAAAAAAAAAAAATTTTTAAAAAAAATAAAAATTTTGGGGGGAAAAAAACCAAAAAAAAAACCCCAAAAATTTTTTTTTTTAAAAAAAAAGGGTTTTTTTGGGTTTTTTAAAAAAAACAAAAAAAAATTAAAAATTTAAAAATTTTGGTTTCCCCTTTAAAAAGGGTTTTTTTTTAAAAAAAAAAATTTTTTTTTAAAAAAAATAAAAAAAAAACCCCAAAAAAAAAAAAAAAAATTTTTTTTAATTTTTTTTCCTTTTTTTCCCCCAAAAATTTAAAAAAAAGGGGGTTTTAAAGGGGAAAAAGGGGGGCCAAATTTAAAAAAAATTTTTTTAAAAGGGGGGGGGCCCAAAAAATTTTTTTAAAATTTTTAAAAATTTTTTTAAAAAAGAAACTTTTTTTGGGGCCCCCCCCCAAAAATTTTCGGGCCCTTTTTTTTTTTTCCAAAAGGCCTTTGGAAAAAAAGGGGGTTTTTTTTTTTTTTTTTAAAAAAACCCCTTGTTAGGGGCCCCTTTAATAAAAAGGCTTTTTAAAAATTTTAAGGAAAAAAAAAAATTTTTTTTTTCCCCCAAATTAAAAATTTTTTTTTTTCCGGGGGGGCTTTTTAAATTTTTAAAATTTTTAAATTTTCCATTTTTGGGGGGTTTAATTTTTTTGGGCCCCCCTTTTTTTTTAAATTTTTTTAAATTTTTTTTTAAATTTTTTTTAAATGAAAATTAAAAATTTTACTTTAATTTTTTTTTTTAAAATTAAATTTTTTTTTTTCCCCTTTTTTTGGGGGGTTTAATTTTTTTTTTGGGTTTTTAAAAAATTTTTTTTTTATTTTTTAATTTTTTTTTTTTAAAATTTTTTTTCCCCGGGGGGTTCATTTTGGGAAAATTTTTTAAATTTTTCCCTTTATTTTTAAAATTTTTAAAAAAAATTTTTTTTTAATTTTTAAAAAATTTTTTAAATTTTTAATATATTTATTTTTTTTTTTATTTTATATTTTTTTAAAATTTTTAAAATTTTTTTTTAAAAACTTTTTTATTTTATAACAAAAAAAATTTTTTTGGGGGTTTTGGTTTGTTTTTAAAAATTTAAAATTTAAAAAAAAAAAAAATTTTTTTAAAAAAATTTTTTTTTTAATTTTTTTTTTAATATTTAAAAAATTTTTTTTTTTAAAATTTAAAAAAATTTTTTTAAAATTTTAAATTAAAAAAAAATTTTTAAAATTTTTTAAAATTTTTTTAAAAAAAAAACCCCAATAAAATTTTTTTTGTTTTTAAAAAAAAATTTTTTTTTTTTTTTTTAAAAAAAATTTTTAAAAAAAATTTTTTTTTTAAAAAAAAAAAAAATTTTTTTTTTAAAAAATTTTTAAAAAAACAAAAAAATTTTTTTAAAAAAAAATTTTTTTTTTAAAAAAAAAAAGGCCCCTTTTTTAAAAAAAAAAAACCCCCTTTTTTAAAAAACCTTTTTAATTTTAAAAAAAAAAAAAAAAATTTTTAAAAAAAAAAATTTTTAAAAAAAAAAAAAGGAAAAAAAAAAATTTTAAAAAGAAAAAAAAAAAAAAAAAACCCAAAAAAAAAAAAAAAAAAAAAAATTTTTTTAATTTTAAAAATGGGGTTTTTTTAAAAAACCCCTTTTTTTTTTTAAAAAGGGGGGAAAAAAAAAAAAAATTTTTTAAAAAAAAAAAAAATTTTTTTTAAAAAAAAAAAAAAAAAAAAAATTTGGGGGTTTTTTTTTTGGGGAAATTACGGCAAAAAAAAAAAAAAACCCCCCCCCCCCAAAAAACCCAAAAAAAAAAATTTTAAATTTTTTTTTAAAAAAAAAAAATAAAAATTTTTTTAAAAGGGAAAAAGGGGGGGGGGTTTTTTTTTTAAAAAATTAAAAAAAAAATAAAAAAAAAAAAAAAACCCAAAAAAAAAAAAAAAAATTTTAAAAAAATTTTTGGGGAAAAAATTAAAAATTTTTTTAAATATATATATATATATATATATATATTTTATTTTATTTTATTTTTTTTTTTTTAAAAAAACCAAAAAAAAAAAAAAAAAAAAAAAAAAAAAAAAAAAAAAAAAAATTTTTTTTTTTTTTTTTTTTTTTTTTTTTTTTTATTTTTTTGGGGGGTTTTTTTTATCCCCAAAACCAAAAAAATTTTAAAAAAAAAAAGGGTTTTTTTAAAAAAAAAAAAATTTTTTTTTTGGGTTGGAAAAACCAAAAATAAAAAAAATTTTGGAAAAATAAAAATTTAAAAAAAAAAATTTAAATTTAAAAATAAATTTTTGGGGTTTTTTTTTTTTTTCCCCCCGGGTTTTCCCCCTTTTTAAAAAGGGGTTTTTTTAAAAAAAATTTTTTTTTTTAAAAAAAAATTTTTCAAAAAAAAAAAAATTTTAAAATTTTTTAAATTTTAAAAAAATTTTTTTTTTTTAAAAAAAATTTTAAAAAAATTTTTTTTTAAAATTTTTTCCCCTTATAAGGGTTTTTTTTAAAAAAACAAAAAAATTTTTTTAAAAAAAAATTTTTAATAAAAAATTTTTTTTTAAAATTTTTTTAAAAATTTTTTTTTTTAAAATTTTTTTAAAAATTTTTTTTTTTTTTAATTTTTAAAAAAATTTTTTTAAATTTTTTTTTAAAAAAAAAAAAATTTTTTTAATTTTTTTTTTTAAAAAAAATTTAAACCCCCTTAAAAAATTAAAAAAAATTTTTTTTTTTTAAAAAAAATTTTTTTCTTTTTTTTAAAAACCTTTTTTTCCAAAATTTTTTTTTAAAATTATATATATATATATATAAAAATTTATATATATATATATTTTAAATTGTTTTTTTTAAAAAAAAAAAAAAAAAAAAAAAAAAAATTTTTTTTCCTTTTTTTTTTTTTAAAATTTTTTTTTTTTTTTTTTTTTTTTTTTTAAAAAAAAAAAGGTTTTTTTTTTTCCCCTTTTAAAAATTTTTCCAAAATTTTTTTTGGGAAACAAATGGAAATCTAAAGGGGAAAAAAGGGGAAAAAGGGGGGGGGAAAAATTTTTCCCCCCAAAAAAAATTTTTTTTTTTGGGCGTGATTTTGCTTTGGGGTCCCCCATTGTCCTGATGAAACCTCACCTCTTTTCGATTCACTAGAGCAGGTCTTTTTTTTTTTAAAGCTTGGTTTTTTAAAGTTCTAATTGCTGACGGGATATTTAATTAATTTTGGCCCAAATTATTTTGGTTTGGGAATTACCCCCGGGGTTTTCCCCCTTTGGCCAAATCCCCAAACCCCATTGGAAAAAAAAACCCCCCTTTTCCCAAGTTCCTCCTGGTCCTGGCAATTTCCCATAAAACCCCCCTTTTTTTCGGCGGCCAGCAAAAGGGGGATCCCAAAAAGGGGGGAAAACAAAGGCCCCAGAAAAAAAGGAAAAAAAGGGTGCCAACCTTTATTTAAGGTTCTTAAAAAAAATTTTTTTATTTGACCCCCTTTTTCCAAGTTTTTAAACCCAAAAATTTTGAAGTACCTTTTAAAGTTGTATTGGGTTTGGTTTTGGCCACTGGGGAATTTTTAACGATAAACCCGGATTTTCCTGCCTTAAAAACCTTTTTATTCAAACCCTTAACTTGGGCGGGGGGGGTTCTCTTATCTTCAAGGGTGGGAAATCTTCCCAAACCCCGAATCTTTGCCAAAAACCTTTTCCCGGGGGGTTCTTTCCTTTTTACCAATTTTTTTCTTTCCAAAACCTTTAATGGAATTTTCTATTTCCCTGGCCTTTTGGGGGGTTTTTTTTCCCTTTGGAAACTTTTTAGGATTTTTTGCCCCAAAAATGAATTTTTGGGCCCTTCCATTGGTTAGCCCCCCCTTTTTAATCAAACCCCAAAATTTAATTTTTTGTTTTAAAAAAAAAAACTTTGAAAAAAGTTTTAAAACCAAAACTAAAACTAAAAATAATACTATTCCATTTGCATTTTTAAATACCTTTTAAACCCTTCATTTTAACAAAAATTTTTAAAAATTCACAAACTTAAGGGAAAACCCATTTTTTTTTAAATAAATTTTTTTTTTTTTTAAATAAAAAAATTTTTTTTTAAAATATTAATTTTTTTTTTAATCAATAAAATTTTTTTTTAATAAAAAATATTTTTTTTTTTTAAAAATAAAAATTTTATTTTTTTTTTTAATAATAAAATTTTTTTAATCAAGGATATTTTTTTCCTTGGAAGTTTTTTTCCCCGGGGGGTTTTAATTTTTAGATCCCTTGGTTTTAAACCGAGTTGTTATTAAAAAATATATTTATTTTCCTCAATGGGGCCTTTTCCCTTTTTAATTTATATTTTTAACCGTCCCCAAAATTTTTGGAAAGTTCCCCTTTTTTTAAAATTTACCATTTTGTTTGGTACCCCCCCAAACCTTAATTTCTTGTGGGTATTTCGCCTTTTGGTTTTAACCTTTTTTAAAAAAATTTGAATTTCCTTATTTTTTTAAAATAAGAAAATTCTATTAACCCTTTAACCCCCCGGGGGGGACATTCCCCGGGGGGTTAAAATAAAGGGGATTTTTTGCCTTTTGGGTTAATCCCCAGAAGGGGAATTTAAGGGCCCGAAAGCCCCTTCGGAAAAGAATCAGGAAAAAAGAAAATTAAATTTTTCGATACAAGACAAGCCGACGCCATATCGGTCAGGCACAACTGAACTGACGATTTGATTTCAAATATCTCTACAATCAGGAAAATAAATGAACGAAAATGACGTGAAGAATTCCGGAAAGATGTAGCAATTTATGGACATTTATATAAACAAATTTTACTACGTTAATAAAATATAGATTAAAAAAAAATAAATAAATATATGTGATATGAAATAAAAATAAAAAATAAAATAAAAAATAAAAATAAGCAAACTAAATTAACCGAAATAAATAAAATAAATAAATAAACGACTTCGGTAAAATAACCGCCAAAATAGACTAGACACAATGCAAATGGCACGTATATATAAATAGCGGAAGAAAAAAACAACACTCGAGTCATGATTGCGTCGAGACAAACAACCTGTCCGCCTGTAAATGTTACGTCAATTTTCCTTTATATTTTCTATCTCTGATTTTGAGCACTTTATCCATAAATATAGGTGGCAAAACCTATATTTCTTCCCCATATATATATATATATATAGTATTTACATTAGTCGGACTATTGTCCCTCATCTTTGTCGCCACATTGTCCCTGCAACGTTTCGGCCGTTGTACGCTCCGGCCTTCTTCAGGTAGTTGGAATTTCGAACTGAACCCTTTGTTTTGGGTAGACTGTTTCTAATTTGATGCCATGTTGATGGATGTCAATTATCTCCCGCTAATTTTCCCCTCTGAAAGTTCTCCACTGCCTTTAACCAGGAATTGAACTCACCTTCTTTGGGTCTGTCACTGGATCTAAGCAACGCCTTTATCCACTGTGCCATGTGTCCTTGAGGACATCTGGGTATGAACTTCTGAGTATTATAAACCTAATGTTTTCAGCATCATTTTTACCAGTGCTCATATTGCAATTTTGCTGTTATCATTGCATGTCTTTACCAGAGTTCATGTTGCAACTTTGTTATCATTGCTTTTTCTCTGGCACTCCTTATTACTGGTTTATATTGTATTTATTTCTATGCTTGGTCGGCTCAGGAGATTTTGTGGCCTAGTATATGTGCTGATTCTTTAAGTTTACGAATTTTCAATGGTGTTCCCTGTCTATGATCTCAACATGATCCCACAGGGGCGGTGATCTCCTTCTCTCTCCATATGTGGTCAGCCACGCCTGATTTTTCTACTTCCCTCATCGTTACAGCTTTCTGGTGTTCTTGAAGCCTTACCTTGAGGGGCGGCCTGTCTCTCATTTATATTCCTTTCCGCAGCTGCATGGGATAGCGTACACACAGTCTTTAGTCATGTTCCTCTCTGGGGGGTCTCACTCGTGAGAGATACCTGCGAAATGTTGTCACGCTTTTTGAAGGTTGTCCTGATTATATGGATATAGATCTTTTGTATTTCTCTGATAACCCCTTCATAAGGCAGGCAGACTGTTTTTTCTGGTGTTGTTGTCCTCTCCTCCTCCTCCTCTGCGTGTGCCACGCCTATCCCAGTTTTTGAGGGCTGCTGCTATGTACCCAGGGTAGTTGTTGCGTTGTAGGGTACTACTTATACTGACCAATTCATATCTAACGTCTCTGGATCGCAACTTATGACTTTTGCTCGATGTTGTAAGCATCGGACGATCCCTCTTTACGCTGTATGGATGGTGGAGTTGAAATTGAGGTAATTGTCCGGTGAATGTTGGTTTACGGTATACGGATGTCTTGAACCCATTCTCTGTTCGAGATATTAGTACATCCAGGAATGGGAGTGAGTTGTTACTCTTTCTCCATTTGAACTGTATCGAAGGTCTTATTGAGTTCACATGGTCCAGAAGAACCTGGACTTCTTCTGATGTGGCCAGAGTATGAAAGTGTCATCTGCATTGCCCGTAACCATATAGTTGGCTTTAGCGATATCGACTTTAATGCCATTTTTCAAAGTATTCCATGTATATATTCGCCATTGCTGGTGATAATGGCGAGCCCATTGCTAAGCCCCTCATCCTGTCGATATGTGTGAGATCCCATTCCGAAGTGTATTTGTTTTGTACAGAAAGTCAACATCTCCATCAGATTATCTATTGGAATACTGGTCCGCTCCTCTAGGGAAGAGTCAGAGGTCAATCTATCTCTGACTACTGAAGTTCTCCTCCGTGGGTACCTTGGTGAACAGACTCACCACGTCCAAGCTCTCACCATCTGGTTGGATAGAATGGGGAGCATCTTTGATTATTTCCACGAAGTGGGCGGGTTTCGGACATATGAAGGAGACTTTTTTCCGATCAATGGGTCAATTATATCTACAAGGAAGCGACTCAGAGGGTGGCACACAGAGCGTAACAACAACAATCTGGCCTGAGTGGAATACCGTCTTTGTGAATCTTTAGGAGACCGTATATGTGAGGTAACTTGCTGTAACGCTGCGATAACTGCCTATACGTCTTGGGTGCGAAAGTGATCCTTGTTCTTGATTAGGATCTGTGACGGTTTGCATTCCGTTTTCATAGTAGGATCTTTTTCTTTGCTATACTGTAGCTACCATTGCTAATGGAGTCTTCAGTTTTCTTGTATAGTCCGGTTTGTCCATCACTACTGTCGCATTACCTTTGTCAGCCGGTAGTATGATGATGTTGCGGTAATATGATGATCTGCAGTCCATATAACATCAGGACAACCTCAAAGCGTGACAACACTTCATAGGTATCTCTCACAGGTAGGACCCCCATAGGAAGGAACATGACCAAGACTGTGTGTACGCTATCCCCATGCAGCTGCGGAAAGGAATATAAAGGAGACAGGCCGCCCCCCTCAAGGTAAGCTTCAAGAAACAGAAAGCTGTAACGCGAGAGAGAGTAGAAAAAATCAGGCGTGGCTGACCCATATGGAGAGAGGAGATCACCGCCCCCCTGTGGGATCATAGATGAGAGAACACCATTGGAAAAGATGTAGCACATATGCTGTTACAAAAATCTCTAGAGCCGACCAAGCATAAATAAATACAATATGGGAACCAGTAATAAGGAGTGCCAGAGAGAAAAGCAATGATAACAAAGTTGCAATATAGACTCTGAGTAAGACATGCAATAACATAAAAATTGCAATATGAGCACTGGTAAAATGATGCTGAAACATTGAGTTTTATAATACTCAGAAGTTCATACCAATTCTCCTCCAAGGACACATGGCTCAGTGGATAAAGGCGTTGGTTAGATCGGTGACAGACCCAAAGAAAATTGATTCAATTCCTGGTTAAGGCAGTAGAGAACTTTCGGAAGAATTAGATAACTGATAACTGATAACTGACATCCATCAAACATGGCACTTTCGAGGAAAATTAGATAACTGATAACTGACATCCATCAAACATGGCACGTGGAATTAGAACAGTCTACCCTGGCGATCGAAATAAAGGGTTCAGTTCGAAATTCAACCACCTGAAGAAGGCCAGGCCCGTACAACAGCCGAAACGTTGTGACAAAGACGTATGAGAGTCAAGCAGCTCATGAGATTCGATTACAGTGGTGAAGGTTTCGTGCAGGACCATCCACACTTTTTGAAGGGCCGAATACAGAGACCTGGTGCACTACGTGCCACAAGGTCTCCAAACGACCCTCCTCGGGTTTTGAATTCAGAGTTGTCCTTCTAGACCAGTTGCTTTCCAAGGCTATAGAACCCAGTCTGTCCTGCTATTTTACTCATAGCATTTTTTTTTTATATATATATCTTGGACTAAGATTGCACCCTGGAAAAAGAAACGGGTTGTGGTTTGTCATTGTGCACCTATTTTTGTTATTTTTATGTTTTTTCTATTTATTATTAATTTTTCTTTTCTTATTTTCCTAAAATTGTTGTTTTTTACAGATGTCATCAGAGGCAATTTGTCTACTTCCAATATTTAATAAGTTTAATGTGGCCCACCCTGAGAACTAATCTTAAAACTATTCGCTACTTTACTAAGTGCATGTTTGTTTTTATTTAATCAACCAGGTCACTGATCATATCGAACGTCGGTATTGATACATAAGTTATCCTCCACCTCCGCAGTCAATAAAACTCCGGACAGACTGAGACAAAAATATTTAAAACATCAGGCGTTTTTCTTTTTCTCTTTATTTTGCTTTGACCGCCACTCTTAACGTCAGGCTCGAATCACGTGATCGCAATCAACCAATTAATACTCGCCAACAGGTTTTCTGGATAATTCGAGGTCACTGATATTTGACTATCGAGTAGCCAGTAGACATATCTCTGGATCATTGGTGCTATATAGTCTTCCTAGAAACAGCGATGCTTTTGGCAAGGATATGAAATATACAGGGTGCGATGGATGAATTTGTTGTCTACCTAACGCAAAAATAAAAATAACACTGACATCTCATTTTAAAAATATATGTTTACACGAAAATATCACGAAATACTAAAAAGTAAATATATTTCATAAAATCGCCATTGGCTTCAACCACTTCAGACGACTTCGGAATCTCCTGTAACTCTTCTTGACGATCTCCTTATGGGTGAATGCTGCCATAATCCTTGCCTCCAGTTCATCTTTAGTGTTACAAGGAGTTTTGTTGGTTTCTCTCTCAACTGTGCCCACACATGAAAATCAAGGGGGTTGCAGTTTGGGGACTTCGGTGGCCAGATGCAAAGGGTGATGTGGTTGCAGAAATTGTCTGACAGACATGACTGGATATTCCTGCTTGTTTGGCATGGTGCAGTGTCCTGTTGCCAAGCATAGGGTCTTTCAGCAGCGACCTACATTCTCAAGGCACTTGATGTAGACCTCTGTGTTGAGTTTGAGGCCCTCACCGTACCTTCGTAATCACCATTAGACTCATCCAACTCATTCTGAACCCTCTGATCTGTTCTCAGATTGACACCCAAACACTCTGAACTGTTTATATTGGACCTTCCGGCCAAGCAGGGCAGCATGACGTTTTTGAAATTTCAGGTGGTGTGAATTCTGTCATGGGGTCCTTTTTCGCAGAGATGGTGCCCAACTGACCCTACTATACTGTGCGGTTGACAAAAAAAAAAAAACCAAACAAAAAAACAAAAAACAAAAAAACAACAACGCGCATGCGCGAAATTTAAAAAAAAAAAAAAGGCGACAATTTACCCATCGCACTCACTATATATGTACTTTTGTGTTTTTATAGCCTTCAGCAACTTAAAATCGAACAGCAAGTGCGCAGCTTTGGTTACATTAGCTGATAAATCGAAGGGTCACATCGATCTGAGCTCGTCTGGGAAATCATGTGATGCCGGAAGGCATTTCTCTCTTTAGATATTCGGCCAAGTCGTAAAATGATTCGACAATAGACGCTTTGGCTTTTAGTAACGAAAGGTTCTATTTAAGCATACATTTACCTAAGCACGCCTACACAAACCAAAGCGTACACACGCACAAACTCGTTCTCAGACAGATATATTTCCATATCTATATATATATATATATATATATATATATATATATATATATATATGTATATATATATATTTGTGTATTTAGGCAGTAATCCTTCCTTGATGCTAAAAATAATGGAAGTCTTATTGATAAAAACAAACAAACCAACCCATTTGAACATGGACATAATATCTTGACCGTGTTTTGTTAAATGAAAACATTTTATAAAACATACATACAACAAACTATTTCTTATTTTAACAGTTAAAATATAATCCTTGAAAATGGCTAAATGTATAGCCGAAAGCAGTCGGATAAAAAGAACATTCGGACAGTTTTTATCATCCGAAAAGAAAAAAAAAACTATTAGATCGCATGAGAAATTGTATAAAAAACTAAATAAAGGCACCTTGTCTGTCGTTTTCAGTGAAATGTGCACACACAAACACACACACACACACACACACACACACACACACACACACACACACACACACACACATATATATATATATTATAGTAAAAAACGGAAGAACAGTAAGATATGTAATCTGGTGTTCTTATTGATATTTTTACTTTTTACAAAACAGTGCTCAATGTAAATTTACTGCGCATAAACATTATAAATTAACTGATTTAAAAATATGGTTTCATCGCTACACAGTAATTACCATGTTTCAAAGGAAAAACCTTCAAATCCAATTATATTAAATTAAACGCATTAGTTCTGTTTCAAGATATAATTGAATTTGATATTTTTATTTACTATTTTTTTGAAACATGTAGCGATGAAACCATATTTTAAATCATTTAATATATATATATATATATATATATATATATATATATATATATATATATATATATATATATATATATATATATATATATATATATATATATATATATATATATATATATATATATATATATATATATATATATATATACTGTTTCTTATCAAACCTAAACAAAGAGAGTTGTTTAGAATGCATTTGTCATTAATCCGATAAATATTTATGACTTTAAACGTTATTTTTAGTGGTTACTCATATTTCAGTAGACATTCCGTTTATTTATTAAACAGTATATTTATTTATTTTCACCTGCTGGCCTTAAATCTTATTAAAGAAAAATTTGCGCTAACCGACAGGAATTGATGATTATTAAAAAAAAAAAGATGCCTTCGCTACATAAGAGTTCTCATGGTTCAAAAAGGAGAGCCGAAAACCTCAATATAATTATTAAAATTAAATTGAATTAAAGTATCAAGCCATGTTTCATCCTCAGGCGAGAATTTAGGAATCTGGACATGAAAACTCTTATGTGGCGAAGGAATCATATTTTTTAAAAAATAATTATAATTTAAGCTCTACTTATGGAGCACTGTCTTTTTAAAAAAATAAAAACAAAAATACTAAAGAACACCGGATTATTTACCTAAAGTGTTCTTTCCTATTTTTGTACATATCTGCATATATCTATCTATCTATCTATCTATCTATCTATATATATATATATATATATATATATATATATATAAAGGAAGGGATTATAGTTGTTCCAACGAGAGAAAAGCGTACATTTTAAAGAAAAGAGAGGATCCGCAAACGTTTTATCTATAATGTGGATTTTTAAAAATAGATATTATACTTTATTTTCCATATTTTTGCTACACGGGTTTCCGGTCTTGTGATCTTCATCAGGCAAAGAGTGGTTATTTCCACATATTATTAAAAAGAATTAGTTTTCCTTATGTTTTCACATGTTTAACCATTGTCTTTTGTGTGGTGTAGCAACACTGTGTTTTTTCTTCGTCTTGTGGCGAAAATATTCGTTTTGGCCATAATGTGGATTTTTAAAATATATATTATACTTTATTTTCTGTTAAAATTTAGTTACTACTATACACAAAAGATAATGGTTGAAAATCAGAAATATTCAGCCTTACTTTAGTTTCCCTTTATCTTTTTTATAACCCCAATTTGGGGTCTCAATGTTAAAAGCTGGGTTGAATTTGTGGAGCTTCTTTCCTTTTATGGCAGATAATTTCCGCCCTCCCTTTACCACTACTTAGACAGTCTGTTCTGTCTAGGCTTCCATATGGATGGGATCTGTATCAATTTTTAAACTGTCATCTTTTTTAATTTTAAATTTTAAACATGTAGGTTCAACACAAATACATTCTGGGTTAAATGAGACTGACGCACTCGGCGTCGATTGAAATAGACGATACCCATGAGGTAGTTTGGGATTTCTCTGCTGTGTAATTTATATGCTGTGTTATAATAAATACATTGAGCTCTTTTGTGGATCAGTTTTAATATTTTATATTATTAGGACCCACTTGGATTTTATACCAACAGATTTTTTACCTGTACTATATATATATATATATATATATATATATATATATTGTGTATTTAGGTAGCATTTTTCTTTCATGCAAGTTTCATTAATTATGCCGGACAAAGGTGCTTTAAGTTTTTTATATAATTGCTCATACGATTTTTTTTTCTTATAATTTTTTCTTTTCAGTGGATAAATTATACAAAACTGTCTAACCAAGCGCTTTCGGCTATACATTTAGACATTTTCAAGGTTGAATCATATCAACGTATATCTGAAATTTACGTGTTCTAAAACATAGCCCAAATAAATAGTTTAAGTACCCTACAAAAAAGATAACCCTTTATGAAGTCGTCAAAAAACAAACGTTACGACAGTTTTTTTATATGCACAAATCCCTTTCATAAAAAAATAAAATAAAAAATAAATAAATCTCCATAGACATGCAAACTAGACGAGGGTTAATACATCTTCCGTTTAAAATTTAGACACCCCCACCTTTCCCTGACTTGACATTTATGAAAGTAACTCTATACTGATCCTTATTATTAACAGCCAACACTCGCCTACCCAATTTAAACAATTCGCCCTAGCTGTTACCATGGAAATTTTGATTTCAATTTTTAAAACACGTAAATTTCAGATATACGTTATTCCAAAAAAAAAAAAAAAAATCGCTTGAAGATGGAACAGAGCTTATTTTAACTCAATTTAATTTAAATAATTATATTGAAGTTTTCGGCTCTTGTTTTGAAACATGAGACTTCTTATGTAGCGTTTTGGAATCATATTTTTAAATAAATAATATATATATATATATATATATATATATATATATATTAGTAATATCAATTATTTATGAATACGAACATAAAAAGAAGCTAGACGTCACTAGAAGCCCACAGCGGTAGGGTGGGTCCGACCAAGAACATAAAAACGCTCCACGGGCCTGACCGTTTTCCTTTTGGGAAATATTACAAGTAATTTTCCCTTTCACATTATTTGTTCTGTTCATGCTATAAATTCTCGGTGTGGGACAAATAGTGACAGGTATATTTGTATTAATATATAATTTCTTGTATGTCATAACGCTATAAAAATTCTTTTTGAGAACAATGAATAGTTGTGATTCCTTTCTTTCAGCTATTCTCGTCCTTCCGTCCATTGTATGAAGGTGTGAGTATATCGCGGATATGTTAATGCCTATAATGAAGCAGCAGGGAATGTTCGTCCTTCCCTAGCGCATCCATTAACTGGTGGCTTTCTCTGGGATAATTAACAAAATAGAGTTTTCACACGTATTTCCTATCACGGTAAATTTCAGAGTAGAAGAGAGAATATTAATGTCACATAAAAGTTCTGTGAACGACATCTCGTATTTTTCTTTTGTACTACGTATTTGGTAACTTCATGGCGCCTTAACTGGAGACGTGACGACGTTTACATTAGACACCTTGCGCTTTCGCAACGCTTGGGGATTTAATTCCAAGTGTGCTGGTCAAACTCTTTGCCTCCGGGCAGAGACGATCTCCAGACGATGACAAAGGGCAGAGTCTCGTCTTTGAAAGCAGTGACCCGACTCTGTTTTTTTACGGTGTCTACGGGGAATTTTTACCCGAGTCTATGTGCTCGGATATCTCACAATAAACTTCAGCCTTGTGCTACATCTGACCACGTGGGGTGATTAGCGGATATCTACCCAACAAATGTCGAAAATAGCGAACAACTTAATAAGAAAAAACTTGCTCGTATCCGAATGTATTGTACCTGGCCACTGCTTTTTTTTTTTTAAATATTTTCACTCTAAGTAAATCAATAAAGCCACTAAGACATAATGAGGCTACTGAATATTATAGAATATGAATTCAAACAGTGACAGGACCCAAAAGAGTGTGAGTTCAATACCCGGCTAAGGCAATGGGGAACTTTCAGAGGGAAATTAACAGAAGATAACTGACATCCATGAAACATGGCACGTGGAACTAGAACAGTCTACTACAGTGAGCGAAATAAAGGGTTCAGTTCGACATTCCAGCCACCTGGAGTGTACAATGGCCGAAACGTTGTAATAAATATGTCGACCAAGATGAGGACAATAGTCCGAATAATGTAAGTAGTGTAGATACCATAACCTTTCAATTAGTGAAAAAGTCCAATATGCCAACCCCTGTCAAATGCCTTCGAGATATGCAAAGACACAAGCAGAACTTCACCACTGTTGTCTAAAGCTCTTTTTGTTAACTCAGCAGTTGACCTAGAGAAGCGAAAGCCATATTACTTACCTGAGAGAAGAAAACCCCATGAGTTGAGATGCTTAACCAATTCAGAGTTGATTAGATCGTGTAGTACTTTTGCCAAAAAATGGTAGAAGGTTAATAGGCTGGCAGTTAGAAATAGTGAAAAGGAGGAGGGGAAATTCAAGCACAGTTGACGTGGTGGCATGAAAAAATCGCTCCCGATTTTCCAAATTCACACTTCATTGGGTTGATAACAACCGCAGTTTTAAGTTTTTTTTTTAAATCACTCGAAAACAAAGAGTAAATGTTGTATATGGAGGAACTGGCTATAAGAACACCGTCTACACATACAACCGCTTTAATTTCATTTCTTTCACCATACAGTCAGTTTTAGACCCACTGGAGTGACAGGGTGAAATAGATTTCAATTTTTTTTCAAATTAGCTCATTTGCAGTGGTGTACAGTAATATGAATCTGTTTTCGGGGTGTATAATATTTGTTTGGTCTTGAAAAATACTGAATCAACTCAAATTGCATCAGATGTTTATCATACTCAGACACTATTGTCTCGACTGTCGATTAGTTGTCCTACAGCCATTGTCTGTGATGGACGTTACTCCAAGGAAGCGTACGAAAATTGTAACGCTGCACGAACACGCTGGCAAGCCTTACCAGTGTGCAAATCAAATTACTATCGACTGGTTCGGAAACTCTCCTGATTTAAATCCAATCGAAAATCTGTGATCAATCTGCAAGGAACGACTTCTCGAAACGGACATACGAAGTACTAACATGTGCACATGTAAGGTGTCAGCCATTGCAGGTGAATAAATCTTTGGAAACGCTGCGCCGCGTTCTTTAAGCCATAATTCGCTTGAAAAGAAAGTTCTTTTTATTCCTTCTATAATGGTTGATGCAAAACTTAAAAAGTGTTTCATCGGAGTACCATGCGTACCCCAAAACAGAATAGATCTTATTACTTCATTCCAAAGAGCATAACAAAAATAATGCCCTTTGATCAAATCGCCAACTGTATTGACATTACTTTTGAATTTCAGTGGCTTTTTGTTGTTCGAGAGACAATTTCCGTGGTTTTATATCCAATGCCCTTTCAGTAAATGTTCTTAATGTATGTGCTGGTGGCCTGTGGTTATCATTACAAATTGGTTGGTTTTGTTTAGCGGCATATCAACACCTCTATGGGTTATTTAATGCCGAATTATAAATATGTTGAAGACAATTTTATGGCTACAACTAAATATCTTTTTAACATAATTGTATGCCTTCAATTAAAGATAAAATATATCGTTAGTCATTTTGCTATAAGGTGTATTGTTGATTATTCTACTGAAAATATAAATTGCTGATAATTTTTCGTATAAAATGTATTGAAGGCATTTTTGCTTATAAAAGTATTTTTTATACATTCATAGTCGTTTGTTTTTGATAGGGGATTCACTATTTGCCTACAGCTGGGGCCCTAGTTTCATTTAAGGATATATGACTTAATTTTATGAAAATTCTTATATGTTACTTGTTTGGTAGTATTCTAAATGGATTTGGGCGAAGTCGCTACAATTTGTTAATATACAGTAGGCTATGGTAAAATTTTAGCCACCCTTGTTTACAGCAATTTTGGCTTGTGCAATAACGTCTCTTCTTTTTTTCAGACAATACCGTGTTAGTATCAAGCTACTCTCATCTATGAACAATAGTTGACATATTTTGCAATGAAAGTTCGCGGAAGTAAGGAAATTGGTGAATTTCAACGAGGGCAAATAATAGGATGGCATCAGTGTGGCAAGTCAAATAGAGAAATTTTTAGGTTTTGCCAGGTTAATCATCAAAAGGTTAACAATATTTTTAAGAAATTTAATGTCGAAGGCTATTGTCATGTGAAACAAGGTTCAGGAAGACCAAGCATCGTGTCTGAGTGAACGAAAAGGTCGCTGAAGAGGGAAGTCATCAGAAACCGTCATCATAGCGTCAAAGATGTCGCCAACAGCATGAAAATGTCGCCATATGTGGTGAGAAAGACTCTGAAAGAACTAGGCTATCAAAGAAGTGTTGTAAGAAAGAAGCCCTTGATTTCAGAGGTTAACAGGAACAGGCGTATGGACTGGGTGAGAGAATTCGAGAAAAAAGATTATGAATTTTGGCAGTCTGTAATTTGCAAATATTCTAATTCGAGATTGGTTTATATTTGGAGAAATCAGAATGAGACATGGAACACTGAATGTCTGCAGGTGACTGTGAAAACATGGAGGGATTGGAGGAATTGTGCTGTGCGCTGTCTGGTTTGGAGGGAAATCTCAGTTGATTCTTGTTGGCGAGCGGTTAAATGGTCCAAAATACTGTCAAATATTAGAGAAAGGAATACTCACGCTATTTGAAACCAATCAGACTGACAAGAATGTCTACCTTTTTCAAGAAGATGGAGTGCTATGTCATACGAGTAAAGTAGCAAAGGCATGGAAGGAATCGAAAGGAATCAAGTCACTGCCATGGCTAGCCCAAAGTCCTGATATGAATCCAATAGAGTACGTTTGGGAGCACCTTCACCGAAGACTTCGAAAGCGTGCAACCAAAATCACGTCAGAGCAACCATTAAAGTAATATTGCGAAAGGAGTGGCAAAATATGGATCAGACGATTGTTAATAACTTGATCAAATCGATGAAAAATCGAATACAAGCACTGAAACTAGCAAATGGAGGAGTTGCTCTATACTAATTCCAAATACTATTTATTTAAGTTGAATTCGGAATATGTAATTAAATTTTGAAATTGGATGTAGTTTATTTCTCCTGGCTAAAAACTTTTCTTAGGCCATCGTATGCGTGTTGTTGGTAATTTATATAAAAATGCATTGCTGGTATATTTACGATAAAATTTATTTTTCTGCTTTCATAGTGTTTTGCTTTTGTTTGTGGGTGGGTAACCATTTGCTCATAGCTGGGACCCTAACAGGTGCTACCACCACGGATCAGGGTGAACCTTGGAACAACAACAATTAAGGTGTGTTTCCACGCCCCTCAAAACCTCCAATCTCCCGATCAGAAAGCCATGCTGCCGTATGTAGTTTATCGTCATACCCAGGACTCTCCCAGTACAATAATGGGATTGGCATGCAGGGTTCGAATTCCAACTGGGGAAATTGCATTCACTTTCGCAAAAATATCATTAGGAAGGATGTGAAGCCATCGCGTTTCACTCACCCACACAGTTAGGGATTTATGCGAGAGTGGAATCTCTAGCTACCAGTCGGGGAAAAAAATTGAATTGAAAAACGGCCTGGAGGTGAATGGGCCTCGTCAGGTTAACTTGCTTTAGATATATCTAAATATATCTGCTATGGCTTCAGTTTATGTTGTCTCCCAACGAACCTAATGGGATTGCAGGACTTCGTTAAAAATTTTGAAGTCTTAACAAATCTCTATATATAAAGTAGTCGCCTCTGTCTATCTGTCTGTTTGTTATCAAACTCCTCAAAGGGTTTTGGAGATAGACCCCCATGGCAATATATATTCTGAAACTACAGTATCCAGGGTACTTGGATAAATGTATTTGATTTTGATCAAAGGGGATCCTTGAAACCCCCTGCTGAATATTTGTTTACCTTTGATTTAAATTAAATTTAAATTTAAATTTGAACAAGGGAATGATTCCTATCCAAAATATTGAAGAAGAAAACAAGATAGAGGTCACATTTGAAAGATCAAAATAAGACAATATGGACGTCAAGTTGAGCAAGTAATCACTAATCAGTGGTTAGTGTCTTACAATACATATTTGTTGTGACAATTCAACTGTCATATCAATATTGAAATCTGCTCATCAATTAATTCAATCAAATATTTCATCAAATACATATCAAAGGGATCAGATCAAGCTGTTTGTGCATCCCCGCTGATTTTTTCTCTTTGATTATTTAAATTTAAATTTGAACAGGGGAATGATTATTATCCAATAAATAAAAGGAGAGAGCCAAAAGATGGAGATTACAGTGAAATGGAAAAGGTTTAAATTACAAATCTTTTTAATTGTACCCCCTTACTTCTTAAATTAATGACCAGCATTCATATTTATTAAGTATTGCATCAAATACATATAACAAATTATTTTTTTTCCTTTGATTTAAATTAGATTTAAATTTGAACAAGGGAATGACTCTTATCCAGAATATAGAAGGAGAAAACCAGAAGATGGAGGTCACGTCGGCAAGATCATTTAGTAATATTGAAATGCATTATTTTTTCCCCACAAATTATAACAATAATTTAAAATCAACCATCTTTTTCTTACAAAAAATGTATGACACGCAGCAAGGTTCGGGTAATTTGGCTAGTATGAATATAAAACTGTTTGGAATTTCTTGGATATTTTAAATCTTTCTTCCTTGCTTATATGTCTTCCCTAGATATTGAATTTAGTTTCGTGTTCACCACGAGCAAGGAAGAGGGAATAAATATTGCATCGAAATATCTTTAGCCTTAGTTTATTGTAAATGTTTTTTATTCATAACATTTTCTCAGTGTCCGGATGTGAAAGGCATAAATTGATTAGCAACTCTGTTCAATCGGAAGCACGTTTCCGGTCTTCCATGTCAGATCTTCTGACACTTGGCAGCCATTTTTTTTTTCGTCTCAAACTTTTTGTATTTGCAAGACCTGTTTTTATTCTGTTTGATTAGTTGAAAGGTAAAGTTCAGGGGAGATCACGTCAATTTTGAAACAAAGAGAAAGCAAAAAGATGGAAGAAGGTGGCTAATGAAATTTGGAAATCTTTGATATTCGGACGGAACTGGAATAAACACCAGACATAATATTTATGTATCTATCTATCTATCTATGGTTAAATGTACTTCAGTCTGTTCCTATGTATGTATGAATCTATCTATGTTTAAATATATTTATCTATTTCAGTCTCTTCGTATCTATCTCTGTCGGTTCAATATCTATCTATCTATCTATCTATCTATCTATCTATCTTATTTGAAATCGATTTGATTATTTCTTCATAGTAAAATAATAAATAAAAGATATTTATTATTAAATAAATGTATCTTTATTTTATTTATATACAAATATCGTTAACTTGGAAAATCTAATAAATAATAAAATCGATTTCTATCGGTCATCTTATTTCTATCTATCTATCTATCTATCTATCTATCTATCTATCTATCTATCTATCTCCGTCTTATCTATCTATCTATCTATCTATCTATCTATCTATGATTTCTTCTAATCTTTGCCCTTTGCTCTTTCTTTCCCAGTCTATCTTTCTAAAAATCAGCACGTAGATGAGAAAACCTATCTATCTATCTATCTATCTATCTATCTATCTATCTATCTATCTATCTATCTATCTATCTCGGTCTCTTAATTATCTATCTATCTATCTATCTATCTATCTATCTATCTATCTATCTATCTCAGTCAGTTAATTATCTTTCTTTCTTTCTTTCTTTCTTTCTTTCTATGTTTGCTTCAACCCTCTGCCCTTTGTTCCTGTCTGTCTCTGTCCGTTTTGTTTTCTGTTTCATTGTATCTCTTTGAAAATCGACACATAGATGAGAAGACAATTGCATCAGTTCTAAAACTATAGTAACCGAGTACATCCTGATTTTGATGCTTTCTATTTTGTTCTGCCTTGTCGCTAGTCATGTTCCTCTTTACGCACCGATTACTTATTTTGTCCGACAGTGAAAAGA
The DNA here is from genome assembly GCA_903632075.3 of Acanthosepion pharaonis. Lineage (NCBI taxonomy): Eukaryota > Metazoa > Mollusca > Cephalopoda > Sepiida > Sepiidae > Acanthosepion > Acanthosepion pharaonis. The sequence goes on from CAHIKZ030005136.1 coordinate 848,180, forward strand.
CAGACATTTCAATGAAAAGCTTATTTACAATCGATTGAATGACTGGTTCTACCAATAAAAAAAATGATTCAACGCGTTCATTTGCTAACCAGGCAACATGACAATGACAGGCCGCGTAGAAAAATAATAATAATATATATATATATATATATATATATATATATATATATATATATATATATGTTTATATTCAATGACTTTTAGGATTGTCTCCCTTTTTGTAGAGCAGATTTGGGAGGGTTAAGTGACGGCCGATATGTGACGTCAGCTCTTTCGGTGACGAATATCTATTGGTGTGTAGACAGCGAGGAAAGTAAACCTGATTGCCAGCGGCGGGAAAGAGAAGGAATTAAAACCACGTCATCCAAACAAAGGACATAGAATATATAATCTCAAATAAGTACCTTATCTATCTATCTATCTATCTATCTATCTATCTATCTATCTATCTATATAAGTCTGTTCATATCTATCTATCTATCTATCTATCTATCTATCTATCTAAGTATCTTCATATCTAAGTCTTTTCATATCTATCTATCTGAATCTGTTCTTATCTAAGTCTATTCATATCTATGTCTATTCATATCTATCTATCTATGTGACGTCGCCCCCCCTGGTCGCAGCGTCGACTCTGTCGTTCGATCTCGTTCGCGGCTCCAAGTGTGACGTTCTAACCCTTTGGTTAGATGATTACCAGCCTCGCCGTTCCCAACTCGCTTCCAACGCCTGGTTACTAGGGTAACTGCACTGATCTCGGTCTGCCTACCCACGTTGTGATTAGATCTTAGACAGACGGGATCAAACAGGGGTTGGGGCCGTATGCCAACTGGGTTCAACGGGGTGATAACACACAAGTAAAAAAAAACTCACGAGGCCAAAATTACTGATAAAAAAGGGTAACAACCTTTTATATCTCAATGTTCGTTACATAAAATTATCCCTACTTCCCGACCCTTTTTGTGGACTGTGGCACCAAGCTTCTACCATACAACTTAAAGACTTCGAGTTGCCTACTCTCTAGAAATTTGCATGTCGGGGGTGTGGTTTGGTTTCGACACTGGGCGCTGATCTCTACCAGTCGTTCACGGCTGATTCTTCTCGCCGTCAGTGTGCGAATTGACTTCTTCTCTTCGGCTTGAGTTGGACGAGCTTATTCTCTTCGGCTTGAGTTGGACGAGCTTATTCACTTCGGCTTGAGTTTGATTTCAACTTCTTCTAAGCGCAACTGCAAGTAACTTCTTCTTCGTCCGCCCTGCAACTCTTCTCGTCAAGGTCCGAACTCTTCTCTCTGCCGTCCGGGGCTGAACTGATTTCTGTCGATTGGGGTCCTGCTTTTATTGACGCCGTAACAAACTGGGGTGGGTCTGTCGGCGCCAGGGCCCCCCTGACAATTCCAAAAGTCGCACCATTTCTGATTTCCCATTATCGCTCTTACTTTCACTCCTACTTCCTTACAGTGCCTCGGGGGAGGCGCATACCCATTTCCCTGGTCTCTCGTATGTCAGGTGACCGCTTTCGACCAATGGGGTCCTGGTCGAGCGTCCTTCTTCCTCCCTCGCACACCACGTGACCGCTCTCGGCTAATGAGACTCTGGTCGGGCGTCTCTCCCTCCTTCGTGACGTCTCCAATCGGGCGTGGTCAATCCGGGGCTTTGTTCTGGGGAAGAAACACCTTGCTAAAAAAAACAAAATCCAAATTGGCCTTTTCGCACGAAAATGACAATTTCGGTTTCCTTCACATTTGGCCTTTGTCAAAACAGCCTGCCGCTAATTAGATGCGACTTAAAGAAAGAATTTTTTCCGCCTTGTCGGCGCCTAAAACAATTGCTTTCACCTCTTTCTTTTCGCTCAGGCCTGTTAGCAAAATCTTAATTATCTGAATTGAAAATATCTTCACCCATCATGGGTGGTTCTTATCTTCAACTCTAGAAATGGTCAGGGTTTGTGTACCAATGTCTTGTTTTCGTATACAATTCCCAGCGGTCACCTCTCATCTCAATGACACCCTTTTCGATTGTCACTTATTAATATTTTTTTCCATTGTTCTAAAAATCTTATTTCTTCAACCAAATTGATAATGAACTCCCATACTCCGCGGACACGAAAGTAGGTCAGGTGCTTTGACCGATATCTGGTATTCATCAATCGTACGTGTGCCTATCCGCTTGCGGCCCGTCTTGATATCATGTCTTTTCCCTTTCTTTCTTTTTATTATTTCTAAACTCTATTCTTTCAATTAACAATTTCTATTTTTCGTGAATTTCGGTCAGGTACTTTGGCCTAGATATCTTTTAACACTTGTTTTGTTTAAGCTTTGTGTGCTTATGACCGGGTTTTGTACTATCTATTTCTCTTTTCTTTTTCTTTCTTTCTTTCTTTTTTCTTCCTTCTCTTTCCCTTCGGATCGCCTAAATACAGTTAGAGAATTATTCTCAAAACTCAATTATTCTTCATCTCTAAATAACTATTAACTGGTTAATAAACCGAATAAAAATAAATCATATTTTTGTGAATATCTCTTTTCAGTTTTCTAATAATGCAGAGTGCCACATCTATCTATCTATCTATCTATCTATCTAAGTCTTTTCATATCTAAGTCTTTTCATATCTATCTATCTGAATCTGTTCATATCTAAGTCTATTCATATCTATCTATTTATCTATCTAGTCTATTCATATCTAAGTCTATTCATATCTAAGTCTATTCATATCTATCTATCTATCTATCTATCTATCTAGTCTCTTCATATCTAAGTCTATTCATATCTAAGTCTATTCATATCTATCTATCTATCTATCTAAGTCTCTTCATATCTAAGTCTTTTCATATCTATCTATCTGAATCTGTTCATATCTAAGTCTATTCATATCTAAGTCTATTCATATCTATCTATCTATCTATCTATCTATCTATCTATCTAGTCTCTTCATATCTAGGGTCAACATGAATGTGAGTCTAGTATAATGATGAAACGTCTACATCTTTAATCTATACACGATCCATGTATTTTGTTCTCCATGGCTTCATTTTGGCCATGAATGAATCTCAGTTTGCCTAAAGATTTTTGTCTTTTCACACTCAGGTTTTTAATTTCAACCTCTATTTTGTGTTCAATACACCACCATCTATGCCATCTTGTACTGCTTTTCTTAACGACTTCGGTGGTACAATAAGATCCCCACTACATATGACTCCTTTTTCAATTGGTAATCTCTACCTTGTTTCCTTGAACGCCTTAGAACAATTGCTCCATATATTATTCTGTATTCTATTCAGTACTTTTTTTAATAGATGATCCTGCTTGATTTCAAACTTGAGCTACCTGAAGACATCTGTCTCTACACACTGCAAACTTCTGTCTTCACAAATCTCCTTTCTTTCAAGATTCTGGGTATTAAAATTCAATCTTGACAATGCGTCTACGTATGGAATGGCATTTCCTTTACCATACATAAGGTGGAAATCGAATGCTATAAGCTTAATTGCCCACCTCAAAATTCTAGATAACGTGACTTTAGGCAAATCTTTCCTCGGGTTGAAGATGAAGGGCTTGTGGCTCAACTTTAGTAGAACTTTCTTGCCCAATAATAAATTGCGCGCCCTTTTAGTACTCCAGACAATTGTCGGCGCTTCTTTCTCAATGTTAGAATAATTCATCTCCGCTGCTGTCAACTTTCTGGACAAATACATAATAGGATGTTGATTGTGATAAGACCGCTGCTTGACACGTTCGCTAGCATCAGCAGTTAATGTTAATTCTTTAATCGGGTTGTCTATTGGCTTGTTTCAAAGTGCTTCTTTTAGCTTTTTGAAAGCTAACTCCCGTCTTTCAGTCCACTGAAATTCATTATTCGTCTTTCTCAAGTTCACAAAAAGTTCAGTTATGTTGCTATATCGAGGTATACATCTATTATAAAAGTTAGCCACACCCAAGAAAGATTCTAACTGTTGTGGAAGGATCCACCTAATTTGCATAATGGAGTACCGACCATATAAATATGGTTGGTACCGGGAAGAGAGGGAGGAATCAAGAGATTCAACCAGAGACTCTGCCCGACTGCGACTCAGTCAACATATTCTCCAGGAACGGTCTTACCAGGAATATACAAAAGACTATATGTAAATGTACACTTTCTTGTTTCAATACATTTTGTTCTAAATACATTTTGTGTTGTATTATTATTCCATGCATTAGTCACGTTTCAACACTAAATCTTTCTTGTTTTTTGACGAATTTCTGATATTTTGCTAATAAGTCTGTCATCTGGCGAGATCACAAATTTAAATATTTGATACCCTAAGGATGAAATTTTCTGGAAATTAACTTTACATTTACCTTCATTAATTGTAATGCCTGTATTACTCAATCTGTTCAGATTCTGTTGCGTTTTATTTTTTAGTTCTTCCTCATTATAAGCGTCATTATCTGTGTCATCCTGATAAACAATAATGTTTTCTATTCCTTCCAAAACTTTCTCAATAGCTTTTGGAATATGTTGCTGGATGTTTTAATTCCAAACGGCAGATGAGTTCAGCTTAGAAAACCTATAGGAGTGTTTATCGTGGTGACTTCTTGAAAATGGTTGTCAATTTTAATCTGGTTATAACAGATTCCGGATCAATTTTGGCAAAATATTTAATGTCCACTGTTAACCATTCAGCCATAGAGAAACGCCTGATTAACAAAGTCTGAATTACCGTTTATAAACACGCACCTTCGACGTTTCAATATTTGGCAATGAAGAAGTTGGAACATATCTGGTGATTTAAACTAACATTGTAGTCATCAGAAATTCTTAAATCTCCATTTGTTTTTGTTATGGGACCTTACCCATAATAACATAATAGACTATCGCATACGTAATAAATACTGCGCCTCAAGAGGAAGCAGGGAGCTCAGTCCGGAGTCGGGCGACCGGTTGACCGGCTGATCGGTTGAACTCTCTGCCTTCAGGCGGGGTGGAACCCGAACGAGGCTATTCCGAAGGGCGGGGTCTCTTTCGGGGAGGTAAACCAACCCTGAATCCGTTTATACGGGTTTAAAGGGCATATTTTTGGCCGAGCCCACGGGCTAGGAGATCCTACGTTAAACCGGCCTTGTGCCACATGATGCCTTCGTGGGGGGGGGTGACTAAATACCGTTCAGCCTGAAGTCGGACGACCGGCTCACCGGCTGATCGGTTGAACTCTCTGCCTTCGGGCAGGGAGGAACCCGAACGAGGCTACGCGGAAGGGCGGAGCCTCTTTCGGGGAGGTAAACCGACCCTGAACCCATTTATACGGGTTCAAAGGGCATCTTTTTGGCCGAGCCCACGGGCTCGGAGATCCCACGTTAAACCGGCCTTGTGTCACATGATGCCCTCCTGGGGGGTGACTAAATACTGTTCAGTCTGAAGTCTCGAGTGAAGTCCGTCAGAAGTCCGGCGGGAGTCTGTCAGTCAGAGCGAGCGAGTCAGTCAGTCGAGTCAGAGGCAGTCCGAAACAGAGTCGCGTTCAGACAATTACTACTAAACCTGATTGTTCGCACTAACACTTTCTACTTCTCTGTATATATTCCTGTTTGTAATATATCTGTGTTATTCCATATCCGTGTTCGAGTTCTTCTTATTTGGTTCTACCTTGGACTATCACTGTGGTACAAGGAACCGGACCATAACAGTTGTGCGTATGGCCACGATTAGAGAAGCCCAATTGCTACCCCCCTGGCCGAATTTCTCCAATATTCCTTGTTCAATCAATTACGAAACTGAAAATGTACCTGTTGGTTTTCGCGTCCCTCAGCCGAACACTCGCCTTCTAATCCTTTACGAGTACAATATCAGGTTCCTCTAATTTCATGCAATTAATTAACTTTAAAGTTTCTATTTTTAATACGTCCACCGCTAGGAAACGATGATCTTTTATGTACTCCACAATCATGATTGTTATAAGCTCGAATCGTCTTATTCTCGAACACCCCATCAAAGGACCCATATGTTTTAATGACTGACCCGTTAAATTGTTTCAATTGCAGATTGGTCCTCCTTAATTTCGGTCTTTCCATTTTCTCCCAAAAGTTCTTACTAACTTTGCATCACTACCCGTATCCACTTGCATTATTACTCTTTCTCTAATCTTAACTCGCGGTTTTACTTCATAAATTTCAGCGTTTCTCGTCGAAGGATCTATCTTCTCCACTTCTGTTTTTACGTATTTGCATACTGACTGGAAATGGTTTTTCTTCTTTCACTTAAAGCACGTCTTTCCAAATTGAATTTATACAGGCTCATCTCATATTCTTTGGCGCCAAAACGACATTTAGGTAAACTCTCCGTAGAATTGTATGCTTCTATCTTAGTCTTAGGGGCATTACATGTCTGAATTAACTGGAGCTGCTGTGAAAATTCAGAACTCATTTCATTATTCATGTTCTGAACTTGAAGCTCTTCCAAAATTTTGTGCTTTCTCGAGACGTCAAATAGACCTTCAATTAGCGTTAACTGCATTAATTCCTATTCTATAGGCATCATTCCTGTAGCCAACTTTTCGTATTCCCAGTATCTCGATGCTTCTCCCTGTGAACGTACTGCCTAATGGTTTCATCCGAGTTTTGCCTGGTTTCAAGAAACTTCGTCCTCTCAGCTATGACCAGTTTCTTTTTTGAACGTACATTTGCTTGTACAATGTTGGCAATTTCTTCAAACGTCAAGCCTTCTAGCATTTTGGGAGTCAAAACCCGCTGATGCTAGAAAAAAAACGTTTACTTCATTTACTCCTCCTGTATATTTGCTGTTCACTCAATTTCTTAACTCTCGCCAACGCCACGAAACATTTCATCCAAGTCTCAATAACTCAGAATCTTCAGACGAGGTTTAAATATACTATCGGCGACGCCATGTTTTTGTGTCATGCAAAGTTCTTACAAGTACGTAGGATAGCCAAGGAAAGATAACTCGTTTTCGAGTGTAGAAAACCTTCCCATTTGAATACAATCTAATTTGCAGATCATCACAAAAGACTAGAAAAAAAATTAAAACAGTAGTCTCGTGTAACTCAGTTACATTAGAGAAAATATAAAAAAAAAAAACGGTTACTACCACGGGCGTGAAAAATTCAAAAATGGAACATAAACTGAAAAGAAATAATTAAAAAACAAACAAAGCAAAAATGGAACCAAATTAATAATAATAAATGCAAACTTAATAAAATGTGAAGTTCAAAGTTCCCCAAAAACAGGTATATACGAACAAAAAAGATATCTGTCTATATTTATGAGATGAGGTATTATGTACACTATTTACATTATTCGGACTATTGTCTTCATCTTTGTCGCCATATTTATTACAACGTTTTGGCTTTTCAGTATCTGTCTATATTTCAGAGATGAGGTATTACTATTTACAATATTCGGACTATTGTCCTCATATTTGCTGCCATATTTATTACAACGTTTTGGCCTTTCAGTATCTGTCTATATTTCTGAGATGAGGTATTATGTACACTATTTGCATTATTCGGACTATTGTCCTCATCTTTTTCGCCATATTTATTACAACGTTTCGGCCTTTCAGTATCTGTCTATATTTCTGAAATGAGGTATTATGTACACTATTTACATTGTTCAGACTATTGTCCTCATCTTTGTCGCCATATTTATTTCAACGTTTCGGCCGTTGTAGGCTCCGGCCTTCAGGTGGTTGGAATGTCGAACTGAACCCTTTATTCCACTCACTGGGCTAGACTGTTCTAGTTCCACATGCCATGTTTAATGGATATTAATTATCAGTTATCTCTTGTTAATTCCCCATTGAATGTTCTCCACTGCCTTTTTTCCAGAATCATTTCTTTCGAAATCATTTTTTCCAGAAACAATTTTTCAGAATCTTTTTTCCAGAGTCATTTTTTCCAGAACCATTTTTCCAGAATCATTTATTTCGGAATCATTTTTTCCAGAACCATTTTTCCAGAATCATTTATTTCGGAATCATTTTTTCCAGAACCATTTTTCCAGAACCATTTTTTCCAGAACCATTTTTCCAGAACCATTTTTTCCAGAATCATTTTTCCAGAATCATTTCTTTCAGAATCATTTTTTCCAGAACCATTTTTGCAGAACCATTTTTTCTGGAGCCATTTTTTCAGAATCATTTTTTCCAGAATAATTTTTTCAGAATCTTTTTTTCAGAACCATTTTTTCCAGAATCATTCCCGAAATGTAATTTTGTCTTTCACAATCTGTATCATAAGAAGAAGAGATCATTAAAGAAGATTATGGAGAGGAAAAGAGGCAATATTTTATCTTCCAGACACTTTTTAGTCTGTAGTTAAAAAAAAAGAATTAAACAAAAATCTAATATTTTTAAATCAAAATTACAGCCGGCATTAACATTTGACCGAACCTCGTAGAAGAAAACAAATCTCTTCCCCTCTCTCTCTTTCTCTTTCCCTCTCTCTCTCACACCCACTCACAGACAGTCATACATTGCTGATTAACCCCCTGAAGAGTGGGCGGACAGTTCGACATATGAACCAATCGAGATGCTGCAGGTAACATCAATCAGCGAAGTGAAATACTTTACTTTTATTAATTCTATATCTATCTATCTATCTATCTATCTATCTAGGCCAGATAATAAACACAACGTTGAAGTCAGAAGAATAGATCAAAGAACACCGCAACTTGAGCGAGTGAACTGGTTTGAAATTAAAAGGGACAAAGAGAATTATAACAGAGAAAGAGAGAGACGGAAAAAGAGAAAAAACTTATTTTATTATAGAAGAAAAACTGAAGTTAAATTTTTCTTTCAACTTTTGACCACATAACACATCATCTTTCCACACACATCTTTACATGCATTCTCATATCTAAATGTTTTTATGAATTGTCTAGTTGTAATTAAATCTTGTTAATTTGTATATTGGCGTTCGTCATTGGTCACTGTTGGTCATCGTCCCGCATTCATATATATATATATATATATATATATATATATATATTAATCCCTGTCGTGCGCCAACGGCTTAGTGATGGTGGTGGAATCACCGACTGACGCTAATTCAGTGATACAGCGAAACAGTCTCTATGTGGATGACAATAGATATGCTCCCGAAAAATTTATTTCGGTTGAGCTCTCTGGGGAGGAAGTGTGAGTTTGTAAACAGTGACTATTACGGCTAATAATACAAGACTCTTCGGTAAATCGAATCGAGTTCTCGAAGTCACTGTGTGTTTATCTAAAAATAAATACGCTTAAATTCACCTTCATCCCTGCCGTGCGCCAATGGCTTAGTGGTGGAATCCCTGACTGATACCAATTCAGTCGGGTTTCGATCCTAGCTAGAGGCAACCGGACGTCTGGCCACACTGAAGAGCTGTTATACAGCAAAACAGTCTTTCTGTGGATGACTATATTTATTTATTCTTTTCGGTTTTCGATGTTTTATTAACGTGGTAAAAAAAAATGTTGAACATTTATTTACGTCGTTTATTTAATAGTTTGTTTTAATTTGGTAAGATAATTAAAGTTATTTCTTCGTCCAATTTTTTTATGATAATATTTTACATCGCTACACAAAAACTTTCATGTTTCGGAACTATAATATTCTATCACCGGGCGATGATAGATAGGTTGTGATGAAAATACTTTATTTGGGAAACTAGAACACAAATTATTACCTCATTTGACAGTTAAAAAGAAAGGGGAAAACCTAATTTCAAAATTAAAACTTAAAATGATTTCAAAATTAAAATTATTTTAATTTTAAAATTAGATTTTTCTCTCCTCCTTTTAAACTTTCAAATGAGGTAATGATTTGTTTTCTAGTTTCCCAAATAAATCATTTTAACCATAAGTGATCTATGATCTCCTGATGATGGAACATTATAGTTTAGAAACATGAAAGTTTTACGATGTAAAATATATATATATATATATATATATATATATATATATATATATATATATATACAGCGTGTCCATAAAGTTCGTGTGCACTTAAAAATTTATAACTTTATTTGTATTTGCGATAGAAATAATCTGTAAAAAATGTTATAAAGTTTAATGTACCTAGTTTTAAGTACAGCTAAAATAACTAACGTGATTTCAGACATTACTGTAAATCAGTTGGCAAATGTTTTCCGTGAACTGCAAAATCGTATTAGCCTTTGTATTGCTAATGATGGAGGACATGTGGAAACTTAAATAAAATTTCAATAAAACCTTTAAAAATATAGATTTACTTCTTTCTAATCCTTTTTACAAATTATTTCTATCGCAAATACAAATAAACTTATAAATTTTTTAAATTGCACATGAACTTTATGGACACCCTGTGTATATATATATATATATATATATATATATATATATATATATATATATAGAGAGAGAGAGAGCTAGGTTCAAAGATAGATATAAACATTGGCAATTTCATTAATCTAGTGAGGCAGAATAATAAACAGGAAGATACGGAATTAGAAAGATTTTGAGAGAAATGAGAAGAAATGGAGAAACTGACTGACATCGATGTGATACACTGAGATTGGTTATCAGAGAGATAGTGAAATTGTGGATAACGACCAGAGCTTGGGAATATTCTTCATCTATTTATATTAACAAGCGCTTATCTCCCTTGAAAGCTGACTTCAATTTTCATTAATTTATCGTATTCAACTCCGGTGCAGCCAATAAATGTCTGAATTTAGATAAAGATTAGCTTAGGATATAGGATTCTCCGTCAAGCACATCTGGCCATCAACCAAAAGAATGAGGGAGTGCAAATCTTTCTATGTGTGATTATAGGATTAGGGGAACCTATATACAGGGGAATAGTTTGCGTGATTTTACGAGAAAAGTAACGGGACTATCATAAAAAAAATTTGCTTCAATTCCAAACAACAAACTACATGATTCCCCCTTCAAAGTAACCCCCGCTCGAGTTTAATACACCTTTTCATCCTTCTCTGCCACGTTTCTATGCACTGCTGAAAAAGATTCTTCTTGGATGTCCCTAACCTCCGTTGTTATAGCAATCTTGAAAACGGGTCGCTTTGATGATCCTGGATGCTCAAGGCATTGTGAGCAGATGCATTGTTATGGTGAAGCAACCACGATTTGTCATGTCACAACTCTCGTCTCTTCACTGAGCGAAGAAAACGCCAAGATTACAGTTATATACTCCCAAGATATCACGTTAGATGATAACATAACCATCATCCACGCAGTGCTCACACAGCAGACACTGTCCTGTTGCTTTAGAGACAGACCTCGTATGTTGATCTTTAGTTTGGGGGGATTTATATAGCTTTTCGAAATTGTCTGATATCTTGAAGTATAAAAGAAGAATTTTATAATATTTACGGAAGCACAATTCACTTGAGCTGAATTTAAAGATTTCTGCAAACATCACACTATTGAACGCATAATTATCCTAACATTTAATCCGAGGTCGAATGAGCAAGCAGAAAGGTTTATGGACAGATGTAAAAGTGCTTTTAAAAAAGCAGAAAGAGGGGAAATTGAAGAATAAACACTCCAGAGGTTTGTTAAGTTCATATAGACAAACTCTTAACTCAAATGCCAAAATGGAAGATCACTAGAAAAATTAACGTTCAGAAGAAGGATCACAATAATTTTTGTTCAAATTATGCCAGAAGTATCGAATAATTCACTATGTAAGATAAGATCTTTTTGAACTGGCGAAGTTCGCTTGTCTAGGGATGAAAAATAAGGAGGGGAAGCATGAAAATACATAAACAACTATAAGATCTTTATTGAGCGGTGAGAAAGCGACTGAAGCCGAGATGCCAGGTCAGGATCGATAACCATGCAGATTCTTCTTTGTATTTTATTAAGAACCTCTAAACAAATATCAGGGTCACTAGACCAGATGTGACAGCAATATTCAATGCATAGACAACGTTGCCTCCCTCTGTCTTTTCTACAAATACTTTCACGGTAACTACTACGACGAGCTACTTTCGGTAGTTCCCAAACTGCATGAATTTAGACGTGCTACTACGTTCGCATCTCAATCCCATCCTTTCACTGTCGATAGGGTTAAATGTAGTTGTCTCTTCTCCTCCAATAGCTTCATGTCTCGCACTTCCTGTCTGTGGAACTCCCTTTCTCTTACTTGCTTCCCTGCTATAATCTCCAATTATTCAAATATAATGTCAATCGATATTTTCAGACGCCTTGATCTATTTTCCGACCGTCTCTTCAGCCGTTCCTCTTCCACGCCTCTTTACTCCTTTTCCCACTCTTTGTAACTCCTTGCGTGCTAGTGGCAATCCCGCCTTGCTTGAGGTGAAAAGGTGAAAAAAAAAAAGAAAAGATTCTGGTGAGAAAAACTAACACGACACAGTGAATCAATTTCCTCAGCAGAAGACCTAGCAATACATTTGATGTAATCCTTCTACTTCATGCTAGCGGAAAACGTTATCCCGAGAAAGCGTAATGAGTGACTCTTCTGGTGGTTAGCATCAGCCATACTGATTAAAAGTAAAAAAGAAATGCCAAAAATGGTGACCCTGAAACTGATAGTATAGATCATGCTAAAAAGCAATCGTTAAAAGGCGACAAGTCTTGCTATCGTTGATAGTTCAATTGGGCTTCCTAAATATATCGATGCGGACTTAGTAGTACTTACCGGAGGTAAGTTAGTCGTGTACCATGTGTGATACATACTTAGGCGATCATGTATCTTTCGATAAATTACTAACGAGGCAGATTTTTTCCCGTAGTAGGTTGTCATTTCTTTCTGCGGTAGACCAGCTGCCATCCAAGATTATAGAACCCGGTCTGTCCTGCTATTTCGCCATAGCTGAGGGGGAGAATAAGAGGATTCATACCTTTCCCAAGGGTATTAGCACGTATGTGAATTTAATGGATTTGATGGAATTCGAACATTAAAAAAATAAAAATAAAAACGGTTAGAGAGAAGTCAAAAGAGTGTAAATGAAGGTTGTATTTTTGTGAAAAGATAACTTTCACAAAGTGCCTTCTCTTCGACCCTGAAAGGGAAAGGAAGTGAATATTAAAAAACAGTCTTTCCTTATGTCTAGCACGTGATGTTGCAATAATTTGTGTTTTTTCTACGCGCCGGGGAAACATTTTCTCTTCTCGACGTTTACCCCCAAACTGTTCCCTGTAGAGAGTGGGCGTCACTGACCGGCCATTAAGCGACCAATGCTAATTAGGGAGTAGAAAGAAATGCAAATCCATAAAAGCGAGAATTGGCTGCAATAACAGAGTAACACTTTCGCCCCAGCCCCTCAACCTCCGACGTCTACTCTCTGGTTTGAGATGTCTACTCGGTCTTAACCGAACTTAAGGGAGTGGGCGTAGGTCCCCTGAGCATCCGTAGATTATTCAACCGGTCGACTGGTTTAATCCTGCTTCCTGCCCACGAAAGAGAGTGGGTTGTGATTAGCTTGTTGTTAAATCGTCTCAGAACGATATACGACTCTTGCGATGGAGAGATAAAGATTTCTGTGCGCGGCCTAAAGTTTATAGTTGTGTTCCTCCTCGGCAGTAGTAACCGTAGTAGTAATCTTCGTGGTAGCAGAAGCAGCGGTACTTATATCAACAGTACACGTTAGCGGGGGTTTTGTTCCAATCTCTGACGTCACTTTCTTACTTCTTCGAGCCTCCAATTCAACTCTGCTCACTTTCAATCTCTGACATTTCTCCAAGACCAAGTCTCCATCATCAGGCTGTAATTTTTTCCCTTTAATTTTAATTTTTTTTATAAGTGTTTTTCAGTTAACATGACATGAACTAAGTATATAGTTCAATTAAAATACATACTTAGTTCATGTCATGTTAACACTTGTAAAAAAGGAAACTCGTAGATTTACCATATTACAAAATTCATATAAAAATTCTCACTTGAAATTTTGAACTTTAGCGTTGCGACTTGCACGTTCCGAGATTGTACAACCGTCAATAAAAAGCACATTCCTAACAAAAATATCTTTCGGTCTACAAACAATTATTTCGTCTTCAAGTTTTAACTTTAAAGGAAAAAAATTACAGCCTGATGATGGAGATATGGATCTTCGAAAGTACTTGCTTAACTTAAAAAATATACACTAGAAACATCTGGCAACAGTTTTATAAATGAGAATCACATCATTCAATGGATTAACAGTATTTTAATGCATGCATTATGTTTTTACTAGCGAAGTGATTTCGCCATTAATCGCATTAATATTGCTGATTGATTCTATGTATGATTATTTCTTTATATATAAAATATATGCTGCCCTATTATATATATATATATATATATATATATATATATATATATATATATATATATATATATATATATATATATTGTGTATATTTAGGCAGCAATTTTTCATTGATGCATGTTTCATTAAATAATATAGACGAGTTTTGTCTATTTATTTTAAGTAAGTTCCTTTCATATTGTCTGATTTTAATAACATTATCATTGAAAGACGAAAGGAAATATTTAAATCCAATCTAAGCTTTCGGGTTACATAAGCCATTATCAAAGATGACAATTACTTTCAATATAGTGATTTCCTTTCGTCTTTCAATGATAATGTTATTAAGCTTATCAGACAATATGAAAAGAACTTAAAATAAATAGACATAACTTGTCTATATTATTTAATGAAACATGCATCAATGAATATATATATATATATATATATATATATATATATATATATATATATATATATATATATACGTTTATTTCATAAATTATTCAGACGAAGCATTTTTGAGTGTCTCAGGTTCTCGTTATCGTTGCACCTGTCCTGCAATTTGCTGTTGAAGATCTTACAGAGTTTGGCTTTTCCACAAAAGGGAAAAAAATGTAGTTAAGAGCCAAGTCACATCTTTCTCTCTTCTCAAATCGCTAGCTGTTAGTTGCAATAAAGTAAGCATATAAAACCGGTTGAATGTACTGCTTATAAACCTTGCCCACCGAACGATCCTTTGTGGCCGAGCGGTCAAGGCACGTCAGCGTAAATGAAGGTTCCGTATAGGATGCAGGTTCGAATCCTGTCAAAGGACGAATATTTTCTATGAAAATTTCTCGGACATTCAGGCCGGTAAATGTTATTTAACACTGTTTATTATAAACAGAGCACATACTTAAATACTTGTATCTATAAAAAGAACGTTAAACATAAAAATGTCTTTAATAAATAAATTGTTGGAGTTTGTCCATTTCTTAATATATATACAAAGAAATAATCACGCATAGAATCAATCAGCAGTATTAATGCTATTATTGGCGACATCCATCGCTAGTAGTGTATAATGTATGCATTAAAATAATGTTAATCCATAGAATGATGTAATCCTCATTCATAAAACTGTTGTTTCCAGTTTATATTTTTTTAAAATGCAAGTACATTCGAATAATCCTTTATTCATCGTCAGGCATATGTTTTCCTTATAAAATCAAAAACCTGGAGACGAAATAATTGTTTGTCGACCGAAAGATGTTTTTTTGAGAATGTGTTATTATTGACGGTTGCGTATAATATCGGAACGTGCAAAGACGGAACGCTAAGTTTTTCAAAATTTTAAGTGAGAATTTTATTTGAAATTTTCTTGTGATGTGGTAAATCAACGTATTCTATTTTACAAGTGTTTTCAGTTAATATGTCATGAACTAAGTATATAGTTCAATTAATATAGTGTCATGTCTTAGTAGTAGTTTTTTTTATAGGAATTTTTTGTACTGCGGATCGATAGATTTTTTATAAACATAAAACATTAGGCAGCATATAATTTATATACAAAGAAATAATCACACATATGCCTGACGATGAATAAAGGATTATTCGAATGTACTTGCATTTTAAAAAAATATAAACTGGAAACAACAGTCAACAGTTTTATAGATGAGGATCACATCACTCTATGGATTAACAGTATTTTAATGCATACATTATACACTACTAGCGATGGATGTCACCAATAATACCATTAATATTACTGATTGATTCTATGTGTGATTATTTCTTTGTATATAAATTATATGCTGCCTAATGTTTTATATATGATATTATATATATATGTATATTGATGCATGTTTCATTACATAATATAGACAAGTGTTGTCTATATATTTTATGTAAATTCTTTTAATGATACTGCTATTAAGATTATCAGACGATATAAAAAGAATTTACATAAAATACATAGACAACACTTGTCTATATTATTTAATGAAACATGCATCAATGAAAAAATGCTGCTTAAATACCCACAATATATATATATATATATATATATATATATATATATATATATATATATATTATTTATTTAAAAAAAATTTATAACATAAATATGTTATAAAATCACAAAAAAAATAGCTATTTTGTTTCAACACCCTCAGTGTCTTATCAAGTGATGATGTTGAATGTAAAATAAATGGTTTTAAAAGTTTCGAATTAATTAACAATCCTTCACAAGCACTCTTTTAAGAATAGTATTTGTTGGTTATTGGAATTCATTCCATATATACCAATCATATACTTGTATATATATATAAATATATATATATATATAAAAGAAATAATCTCGCATTGAATCAATATATATATATATATATATATATATATATATATATATATATGTACATACATACATATATATATATGCATATATATATATATATTAATTACAGAACTCAGAGTTTCATGCTGTCTGTAATCATTCTTACACTATATATATATATATATATATATATATATATATATATATATATATATATATATATAATTTGTATACGAACGATGGTCGTACATTTACCTATATTTATCCATTCGATTATATAAATGCTCAATTTATCTTCTCGGGACGGAGCTTTGCAGATATGCTATTAAGCGATCAGGGGTTTTGATAATAAAATTTATTTACACAAATTATATATTTCTTAAAAGACATTATTTAATTTTCTCTAAAAATATCTTGACGTCAACATATTTAAATTGTGTCCTTTCTTAAAGCTGATATTGTACGACGCAATCTAATCTGAAATTATTCGATTATATATTAGATCATTTTTATCGCAGTTCTTACGTTATGATCAAAATGCAGTAAAATGAAATAAATTGTTAACATATTGAAAGTTGATATTTATAGTTTATTGAATGTTAAATATATTTGATTAAGGATTTCCGTTTATTTATTTTATCGTTTTTGGTTTGTGGAAAGTAGGGATAAAATAAAATCTATCTATCTATCTATCTATCTATCTATCTATCTATCTATCTATCTATCTATCTATCTATCTATCTCGGCTCATTATCTATCTATCTGTCTATCGATCTATCTACTCATTATCTATCTATCTATCCATCTATCTATCTATCTATCTATCTATCTATCTATCTACTGCTCATTATCTATCTATCTATCTATCTATCTATCTATCTATCTACTCATTATCTATCTATCTATCTATCTGTCTATCTATCTATCTACTGCTCATTATCTATCTATCTATCTATCTATCTATCTATCTATCTCTCTATCTATCTATCTATCTATCTATCTATTTCGCCTCATTATTTATCTATTTATCGATCTATTTATCTATCTATCTACTCATTATCTATCTATCTATTTCGGCTCATTATCTATCTATCTATCTATCTATCTATCTATCTATCTATCTCGGCTCATTATCTATCTATCTATCTATCTATCTATCTATCTATCTATCTATCTATCTATCTATCTACTGCTCATTATCTATCTATCTATCTATCTATCTATCTATCTATCTATCTATCTATCTATCTCTATTTGTCTGTCTGTGCGTGTGGGGAAGCAAGAATAAGAAGTCGACCATTTTCTTTTGCTGCCAACTAAATATGTTCGCCTAGCGGGCACCCGTCTATATTGAAGAAGCTCGCTCTTCTTACTCGTATCATTATTTTCGAAACTCGCGCTTGCATCGAGAGACACAGCAGCAGCAGCAGCTGCAGGAGGAGTGGATGGAAATATGCAGCGAGGAAAACATTCACCGTCCATGCACTTATTTCCTCAAATAGATACTTGCGGTAAATTTTATTTATGGGTTCCAGTTCATAGGCCAGAATTAAAAACGCTGCCTTGCAATTAGAAATCTGTGGAGAAGAGATTCGGGTCCTGTCTTGGACAGTTCGGGTGGGCGGAGAAGTTTCGTAATCTTGAGAACATACAAAGAATTATCTTACGTCTTTATTCTATTCACGCCATTTTTGTCGATGAATCCTCGTCGAAGATTGCTTTTCTTTATCATATGCTTCGCAATCTTGATACTGTGCAGCGTTCCTTGCATTCTCTTGATTCTGTTTATCCCATGCGTTGGGATTTCTGTAACCATCCATTAATAAATTGGGGGCGTTTGAACATCCAAGTAACAATATGTAATAATACTTATTAATTTATTTAAGCTTTTCTAGATAAAAATATGTAATAATAGGTATTAATTTATTTAACCTTTTCTACGTAAAAATATGTATTAATTTATTAAAGCTTTTATGGGCAAAAATATGTAATAATACATATTAATTTATTTAATGTGTTCCAGGTAAAATAAGCATAAATAACGATGTTAATCATTTCATAAAAATTCTAAGAAATTTCACTAATTATTTTGAATGTAGTTTTTACTTAGGATCCTTTAAGATGGTCGCCATCTTGGTTGATTTTGTTTTCAAAACGAGACTCTAACTGCTTTAGTCTATTCCATACTTATTCCTTCGTTAGTACAGTGGTGTATTTGAACTCTATTCCAAACTTTTTTTCCCCTAAGATTTAGCAAATGTCCATTCAAACTTTCTTGTTCATTTATTTATGAATACGTCCATCAAATAACCACAAGAAGTATCTGGTTTCAATAATATTTGTGTGAATTACAAGCAGTTTTATATTATTAGGCCTGGGAAATTATCCTGTACTACTCATGGCGGAGTTTTCTATTTTTCTAGTCTTTTAACGCAGCAAGCAAATTACAAATTAGAAATGTCAAAATCACACAAGTGCAGGAGTTTAAATATGTGGGAAGTGTCTTAACAGAGGACAGAAAGTGTGACACTGAAATCTTAAGGCACATTGGGATGGCGAAAGATGCCTTCCAAATGCTAAGCAAAGTATTAAGAAACAGAAACATTTCATAAGATACACAGGAAAGAGTACTGAACTGTTTTGTAATAAGAATCCTCCTATAGGAAAGTGAATGCTGGCAAATTAAGAAGAGATTTGCAGAAACAGAAATGTGGTTCTATAAAAGGATGCTAAGAATAACATGGGATAAACATGTGAGCAATGAGGAAGTTTTAAAAACAATGAAAACAAAAAGGAAACTTATACTTAAGAGAAAGAGAAATGAGGTATTATGTACACTATTTACGTTATTTGGACTATTGTCCTCATCTTTGCCGCCATATTTATTACAACGTTTCGGCCTTTCAGTATCTGTCTATATTTCTGAGATGAGGTATTATGTACACTATTTACATTATTCGGACTATTGTCCTCATCTTTGTCGCCATATTTATTACAACGTTTCGGCCTTTCAGTATCTGTCTATATTTCTGAGATGAGGTATTATGTACACTATTTACATTATTCGGACTATTGTCCTCATCTTTGTCGCCATATTTCTTACAACGTTTCGGCCCTTCCGTATCCTTCCGTATTTCTGAGAAGATAATAAAGGAAAGCGAGAAGAAAGGACTAAACATTAATTGCAAGAAGCGAGAATGTATGGTTGTTAGCAAGAGTAAGACCACAACATGCAAATTACAGATTGGAGATACTAAAGTCAAACAATTTTAATATCTGTGAAATGTCTTAACAGAGGACAGAAAGTGTGACACTGGAATCTGAATGCACATTGGGATAGTGAAAGATGCCTTCCAAAAGCTAAGCAAAGTATTAAGAAACAGATTTCGTTAGAAACAAAGGGATGCATTCTGACTGTTATGTAATATCAGTCCTCCTGTATAGCAGTGAATTCTGGACAATCTGCCCACAGATAAAGATGAGACTTGAAGCAACAGAAATATAGTTCTACAGAAGGATGCTGAGAATACCAATGCAAAAATATATGAGCCACGACAAAATTTGAGAGAAAATGGAAACAAAAAGGAAACTTTTATTAACATCAGACGGTGACAGTTGAGATTTCCAGGTCACATATTGAGGAAAGAGGGCTTGGAAATTTTAATACTCACAGGACGCATTAAAGGCAAGAGGGACACAAGAAAACAACTTATAACTTACCTAGCGAGCTTAAATAAATGGATGGCGGGACAAGGTTTAGAAGAGCTAACAGTCAAAATTTATTAAGGGCTACAAAGGACATCAAATTGTTGAGAGTCTTACTTTTTTAAATAGGTTTACTTATAAAATAATGAGCAAGAATATATTTATGTAGTTAATAACTTGTAATTTTCTATCACTGTAACTTCATTTTGTCCTTAAGGTTAGATAAGATAAACAAAAAGAAAAAAATAGGCTTTTTAATCAGATTTTACAAAATAAAATTCTTTGTTTTGTGATTTTTATTTACCCTATAAAAATTTGAAAGATCACCCAGGACAATTGTGGAGAATTACCTCGGAGGTCAAAGAGGGCTAGAGTAACGTAGCCTAAATGTGCCTATAGGACGAGCGAATTGCTAGCGAGGAAAACCGTCCAAGCATCGGCACTGGAATGACGAGGCGCATGCGTCACTGAGTCAGATTGAGGCTGGCAGTGTGCTTAATATGCAAATTCTCTGGAACGTATAAAAACGGCGAGTGTTTGTTGAGACGTGAGAAGACTTTTGCGCTAATGTAGAGACCTTTATCTATAAAAATTATATATATATATATATATATATATATATATATATATATATATATATATATATATAGATTCAAAACCATTACTTGATAAGACACCAGAAGTGTTGAAACAAAGTGTCTATTTTTGTAGTGATTTTATAACATATTTATGTTATAATTTTCGAATAAATAATTGTATTTGCTCTGAGCACTCTTTTAAGAATTGTATTTGCTTTGAGCACTCTTTTAAGAATAGTATTTGTTGGTTATTGGAATTTATTCCGTATACACTAATCATATACTTGGGTATATATATATATATATATATATATATATATATATATATATATATATATATATATATAAGAAAATTATACTAATTAAATTTTTAAATATGGGGTGTGTTTTGTAAGTTCCCTAAGTGTATTATGGTAAATGAAGGAATGAAAGATAATGGATGAATTCTTACGGTGTATGTTCAAATTGTAACGATTGAATAAGTCGTATATCTGATTAGCTAGATATAAGATAGTAAGTTACGACCATTCTCGACTCATTCCGCCATTCTAGACCTTGTGCCACAATTGTATTTTAAATGCAATAAATCTAGAAAGCTTTTGCGTTTAACGCACGTCACATTGGTGCAAACTGAACCAGAATCCTTTGCGATTGTGTTTCCTGTGTCTATGCTACAGAATACCACATTTCCTGTTACATTGCAATCGTTACAATGGGTATATATATATATGTGTGTATATGTTTGTCTGTGTTTCTGTCTGTAGTGAAGAATGTGTGTACATATATAACTGTATGTATTTTATATTTTCTTTCGCATTTTCTTATATTTTTGTACTCGTGTATGTGCACTATATACAGGGTGTCCATAAAGTTCGTGTGCACTTTAAAAAATTATAACTTTATTTGTAATTACGATAGAAATAATTTGTAAAAAGGATTAAAAAGAAGTAAATCTATATTTTTTAAGGTTTTATTGAATTTTTTTAAAGTTTCTACATGTCCTCCATCGTTAGCAATACAAAGGGTAATACGATTTTGCAGTTCACGGAAAACATTTGCCAACTGATTTACAGTAATGCCTGAAATCACATTAGTTATTTTAGCTATACTTAAAACTAGGTAGATTAAACTTTATAACGTTTTTTACAGATTATTTTTATCGCAAATACAAAAAAGTTATAAATTTTTTAAAGTGTACACGAACTTTATGGACAGCCTGTATTTAAGACTATTAAGTATTAAAGGATGTATCTATAAATTTTTTAAAATAGGATATTTAAAAGCTCCACAGTAATAGTACGGTAACAATGCCCCACATTAGTAAGGTTGGGTCGACACGAAGCAATATTTATAAAGCCTTTGTTGAAGAATAAATTTAATTTCAATTACGTGAACAAAAGATATGCATATTTACATTGTGTTATGATCAGTACGTTTTTATAGAAATTTTTAGCATTGGACAGGACGAAACTACAATGGCAAAATCTATTTGTCTATTGTATTTCCTTGAAAAAATCGATTTTACAAATATGTGGATTGATCGATTAACCCCTGGTAGCACTTTGTACAAACAAACCTGATCGAGAGTCAAAGTGAGGCAATACTAAATCGAATTATATAGAGGAAGGTGTGGCTTTCGTTTTCAATTGCAATATTTGCTTAAGATTTTGCTGCCGGTCAAGTCTTCGTTCAGCAAAATAGAAGTCTCGCTTTACATGAATTACAAATGGTTGCAATCGAAACCAGATGGCTTCCTTTACAATATGGCTTCTTCTCACACAATGACGGCGTCTATTTCATAGTTGCTTTTATGTCTCACTTGAAAGCCAAAAGCATATAGTTTTATATCGGCCGGACGCTGGCCTCTTAGGCAAGAATTGTTCATTCACATCACGGACTCACAAGAAATCCGATTTGCATTTTCTCGTATGTTCGATAATTTCTGATTAGGCAACCCTTCTTATTGCAAAAGAAGGTTTTTATTTCGGGCAGGGGTGGGGGACAATAAGTATTCCTTCCGATATGAGTTTAGCCCTTTGACACATATACTTCTCTGAAGTGTGGGGTCTGTTCAATTCACGACAGCAATCTTGTAAGGAAATTATGATTATAGACATGGGACAATTTTATTTTCTATTATATGTTTGTTTTGATATCTACTAACGCACACACTCCCATATATATATATATATATATATATATATATATATATATATATATATACAATGTAACCCGGATATAAGAGAGTTGTCGGGACCGGAGAAAAAGTCTCTTATATCCGGGTTTCTCTTATATCCGGGTTGGTCTATTTTGTTTACATTAACACTGACTCTAATTTGGGACCAGAGAGAATCTCTCTTATATCCGGGTTTCTCTTATATCCGGGTCTCTTATATCCAGGTTACACTATATATATATATATATATATATATATATATATATATATATACCGAGTGTAAAAGCAAAATTGTCTAAATCGTGCTACACCCAAATTTTTCAATTAAGCTTTGAACATTTGCATCTTAGAAATGATTAAAGATATCTTACTGGAATTCTCCGAGGTTTTTATAACACTGTTGGACTCTACTTTGAACAATAAGAATGTATAGTTGAAATAATGATCCCTTCTTCCTGTTGTGACCTCCTGATCGAGTTTTCCTCTCTACTGTTTCCTTCTTTTTAAAACTTATTCACCATTGTCTTGATGGTTTTTGAATGGACTTTGAAGATGGAAGCCAAAGTATGAATGTTTATACCATTACTTAAATCTTGAATTATCTTTTCCCTCTCACCATTGCTCAGTTGAGAAGAGGTAGTGATACTGACACAAAACGATTTTAACCTGTTCTATTTCTAATTCAATAGCACAATGGGTTTTTCAGTGATTCTTACGACAGATGGTCTCAACATATAATATATATATATATATATATATATATATATATATATATATAATGAGATGGACAAAGTCCGACAATTATTTTAAGACCCTTTTATGTTTATACATTCTTTTTTTTATGGATACAAATATTTAGGCAAATGCTCTGTTTATAATAAACAGTATTAACAACATTTACCGGCCTGAATGTCTGAGTAATTGTATTATATACGAGATATCTGTCTATATTTCTGAGATGAAGTATTATGTAGATTATTTACAATATTCCGACTATTGTCTTCATCTTTGTCGCCATATTTATCACAACGTTTCGGCCGTTGTACGCTCCGGCCTTCTTCAGGTGGTTGGAAAATCGAACCGAACCCTTTATTTCGCTCACTGGGGTAGACTGTTCTAGTTCCACGTGCCATTTTTAATGGATGTCAGTTATCAGTTATCTCCAGTTAATTTCCCTCTGAAAGTTCTCCACTGCCTTAACCGGGTATTGAACTCACACTCTTTGGGTCCTGTCACTGGATCTAACTCACGCCTTTATCCACTGTGTCATGTGTCCTTGAGGGTTAAGGCAGTGGAGAACTTGGAGAGGTGAATTAACAGGAGATAACTGATAACTGACACCTAATAAACATGGTACGTGACACTAGAACAGTCTACCCCAGTAGACATTCCAACCACCTGAAGAAGTTGTGTACAAAACTACTCACATGAAGTAACTCAATTTTTACATTAACAGGCTCCAAATATTTGAATCTTTGTATTTATACATATTAACCAACCAGCGACGTCGTACGAGACGCGCGGTATTCTTTGAATTGGCAGACGGTAAAATATCTGAAAATGTAAATTTGGAATCTCAAATTCACAATATGTTCAAAAATATTTTTCTTCCTTAAAAGGGATATTTAAAATATATATATCAACCAATAAGCTTGGGATTAATAAATCTAAATTTTACATTCCTCCGGAGCCTACCTTGTTATTATAAATATAATTTCCTTGTTTGCTAACTACTCTTTCAGCCAACCTTTGACCAGGGTGTTTGTTCGATCGTTTGTCACACAAACGAAATTGAAATTATCACAGTTAATTACTCACATCTTTCGCATATTTATTCGAGTATACAATATTAAAAAATACGGCTTAGCGATAGTTTGTTTACAGGCGTCAACAGTCACATCCAACTTCCTCTATGGCTTTCATGCGACTGATTGTTGGAATTTCATATTGTGACATATACATCCAGACACCTGTAGATGTAGATGAGATTAGGTATTATGATTACTTGCATTATTTAGATTATTCGGACTGTTATCCTCATCTTCATTGGCATATTCACAACGTTTCAGCCACTATATCTCTGAGATGGAGTATCATGATTGCTTGCATTATTTACATTATTCTGACTGTTACCCTTACATTCATTGCCATATTCACAACATTTCGCACTGCATATCTCTGAGATGAGGTATTATGATTACTTGCGTTATTTACATTTTTCAGACAGTTATCCTCATCTTCATTGCCTCTATATCTCTGAGATGAGGTATCATGATTACTTGCATTATTTACATTATTCGGACTGTTTCCCTCATCATCATTGCCAAAGGGAAAGGTCTAAAAGATCAGCCAATCTAAGAATGATTTCATCTCACAATCCTTACTCTTACGTGACCTCCTTTTTAAATCACTAGCGGGTCTTAAGTGTCATTTAAGATTACCGCACAAAATTTCATAACTGAATGAATTCTAGTCAGATCCTCACACGTCGAAAATGATATATTTAAAAGTTAAATCCATGATGACAGCTTAATGTGTAATAATGAGAAATTTATATACAAAGCAATATGCATAATAAGGAAAAGACGTAAATATTCATCATATAGTCACTTATGTATTTATTTCAAAAGATATAAATATAAATATATATACCTGCCCTCATGAGACCGACTTCATTTTATGGAATTATACAAATTCATCCAGACAATCTGATAATAAACCAAACATATATATATATATATATATATATATATATATATATATATATATATATATATATATATATAATGTTAAAATAACGCGCATATATTTTATATTTTTAATTTCGTGCATCTATATATAGGGAGCGATGGGTAAATTTTCGTCATTTTTTATTTTTAATTTCGCGCAGGGTCTAAGACACTGCCATCTTTGAGATCTAAAGGATTCATTCGCTTGAAGTCATTTTTAATTATTGATCTGAGAAAATATCGTACTAACCAAAACATTCGTCATATTGTATCCTTCGGTCTCGTGAGAAGATTGGATGTGAGCCGAAGGGTCGACCACGAGTAACCATGGATGTGGGACCAAAGAGTTATGCCTCCGCTGCTGATGACGGTGTAGCATCTCTTATTGTCCTTGTTGCGGAATTTGAGCCCAATTGAATGCATCAGAAGGTGTAATTGTGTGAAGGCTTAAAAATGTGCGTGTTCGTTAACCATTCATCCACAACAAATAAAATAAACAAACATTTGAAGGCAATTCAATTGGAAAAAATCAAGGAGAAAAAAGGTAGTTATAGATTTCAACAAATAACATGCATTTATATACGTTTGATATACACAAAGTGAATTTTAGATTGCTTGTTCAATGTGATAAGTGAGATAAAATTGTAAGGAGTGACCATGCAGTGATTTGGTGTATAAAAGCTTGTAGTTAAGGTTTGTCTATGAGATTAAAACAGTTTGATTTCTGCAAGGTTAAATGTCACTTGTGTGGGTT
The DNA here is from genome assembly GCA_903632075.3 of Acanthosepion pharaonis. NCBI lineage: Eukaryota > Metazoa > Mollusca > Cephalopoda > Sepiida > Sepiidae > Acanthosepion > Acanthosepion pharaonis. The sequence continues at coordinate 874,661 of CAHIKZ030005136.1, forward strand.
CAAATACTAGTGTGTATGTGTGCGACAATTGTAAATATTGTTTAAAGTCATTAGGAGTTATGTCTTTTGACTAGTATGATGTAAGTTGACTAAATACTTCGGTAGTGATAATGTCACTTTTTCTAGTAAATTGTAAGTTGGGTCAATTCGCGCGGCATGACTTTCTGAGTTGTGTTGAGCTGCTGAGAGAGAGAGAGAGAGAGAGAGAGAGAGAGAGAGAGAGAGAGAGAGTGGCGGTTGTTGAGTTAGTGTGCTGGCGCGCGTGGAGTTTGTTGGCATCTCTTAAAGACTTAGTTACTGACTGGTATGCTGAGGTTGATTAAATGTACAATTATTATGTCATAGTGGTAATGTCACTTTTTTAGTCAATTGTAATCTTCGCGCGGTAATAGCTGTGTGGGTTGTGTTGAGTTGCTGAGAGAGAGTGGAGGTTGCTGAGTCAGTATGTCGGCGCGCATGATAGTTGTTGAGTCAGTGTGTTGGCGCGCGTGGAGTTTGTTGGCATCTATCAAAACTTAGTTACTGACTGCTTGAAACAAGTCAAGCGATTCTCTTTATTGCCTTTTTGGTTTTCAAACCGGCTCCAGATAGGTGAGCGGGAAAACAGATTTGTCGCAACTTGCTACATTTTTTTGGTCTTTTTAACCAATGAGAATCAAGTTTGAAAAAGTGAAGTGATGATTGGTTAAAGTTGGTTTAGGTGAAAAGTGCATTTTCCATCAGGGTTGACAGGCAAATATGGAGGATTCCATATCCTCTCCAGATCGCAGGCCTGCGCAGGGTTTTATGAAAGATCGGCGGTTGCCTATGCAGCACATATCCCCACTCAACACAGTCGATGTTGTCCAAGGGAAAGGTAGAGGCCAATACAGCTTGGAAAGAGTTGCCAGAATTAAATTAAACATAACATCGGACTCTCATATGGACTCCAGCTCTAAATTTGTCCTCAGTGTTTACTTTCGAAGCCTTTCGTATGATTGCATATGGTCGCGGGGCAGCAGGGTTTTAAAATACCACGTCATCATCATCTTGCGGCCTCATCCGAGATTGAACTCACCAATACTTTGATTGGTGTAGTTCATAATCTTGTCAAATAGCTGAATTCTTGATGCTTCGCTAGGGCTATCAAGGGTGTTTTTATCGTGACACCAACACTAAATGGATTGCCAACCAAGGCTCAGAGAGATTCCATACACCCTCCTCTAAGAGCAGGTTTGAATTCAGTGTTTTCCTTCTCCTAGACCAGTTGCCATCCAAGGCTATAGAACCCAGTCTGCCCTGCTATTTACCCATAGCTGGAGGGAGAAAAAAGAGGATTCACACCTTTCCCAAGGGTGTTAGCACGTAAGTGAATGCAATGGATTCGACTGGAATTCGAACTCAGCTCTCCGATTCCCCAATCCAAGCCGCTATTCATTACTCCACCGTGCCTCCTCACGGACCACGCACCCACTCATGAATCATTCATATTCTATTCGTATTCCATCAGTAAGAAGTAAGTTCGACTTAGACAGCTTCTTCTCAAAAACTTCTGCTTTGTGGAACAGACTCCGGATAGGATGTTTTCCCAATCATTCCAATCTTGATTTCTTCAAGTCCCATGATTTTGCTTTTTCTAGATTGGATGGTTACTAGTTCGTGCTTTTCTTGAACATTGTATTTAACTCCAGTGCAAGCATCAAAGCATACATTTCTTTTCAAAGTTCTTGTTTGATTGTAACAAAAGAAATGACTAAACGCTTAACAGATTGAAAGTCAATAGCAAAGGCAGACATTCTAGAGAAAATTCCATCAACCCAGACACCGTAAACCGTGCATAAATTTAAGAGTGAAAGAATACAAAAAGTTATTGATTTAATGTTTAGCCATTTGGCGCTAAATTAATAATTTATCAAATATTACGAAACGGAGCCATGAGATTTATGAAAGCAAATTACAGGAAGACTACAATAAAAATTGGCTGGAAATGATAGTTCACGTAATTGGGTTGAGAAAGGAGAAATTCTTTGATCCAGTTCAATGTGAAAAATGCTGAAGACGGTCGAGTTCTAAATTTCATTCTGCAATTCCTTTTGTTGCAAGCAGTAGATAGTCCTGTTATACAGCTGGAAAAAAAAAATGAAAAAAAAAAAAACAAAACAAAAAAACAGAGGAGCTATTTCAAAACATTATTTATAATCTATCTATATTAGTCTCTTTATATCAATCTTTCTATCTCTCTATTTTAATAATATTTTCATTTAAAATATTTTACATTGTTTCATAAAAATTTCTATGTTTCAGAACTTAAAATTGTTTCGTCATCAGACGACGTTAGGTAACTTATGATGAAAATGATTTACTTATGAAAACTAAAAAGCAATATGGCGGCTTATTTAAAAGTTAAAAAAATATTTTGCTTTTTTTTATATCGAGCTTTTTTTTAAGAAAGGAAATGCTAAAGAACTTCGGATTCTTAATCTGACTGTTCTTACTCTTTATTTGGATATCTATCTATCTATCTATCTATCTATCTATCTATCTATCTATCTCAACCTTTCATATCTATCTATCTATCTATCTATCTATCTATCTAATTACTCTGTTGTCTGTCTATCTATCTATCTATCTATCTATCTATCTATCTCATTACTTTATCTATCTATCATTATTCAATGTATATATGTGTATCTATCTATCTCTCTGTCTATCTATCTATCTATCTATCTATCTATCTATCTATCTATCTATCTCAACCTTCCATATCTATCTATCTATCTATCTATCTATCTAATTATCTAATGTTGTCTATTGTCTCATCTATCTATCTATCTATCTATCTATCTATCTATCTCATTACTTTATCTATCTATCATTATTCAATATATATATGTGTATCTATCTATCTCTCTGTCTGTCTGTTTATATATCTATCTATCTATCTATCTATCTATCTATCTATCTATCTATCTATCTATCTATCTATCTGGGTGTATGACCGAATGGATATAACCTTCGTTTTTCAATCATGAAACCCATTTTCGAATCTCACCTTGGTTGATTTGCCAGGAAGGTGATTTCTTGAACTGATAGACCTGGGGAGCGGAAGTAATCCCAGCGTCCCGTGCGGTTGGAAATGACCTGAAAACCATACCAACGTTTGACCTATAGTTGGGTTGCTATATATACCTACCTTTTCATTTCTTCACTAGATACGATAACCTTCACATGACAACGCGTACTCAACACAGGCACGTCGACGTCTTCAAAGACCTTTATTTAAATATACGTTTATATTTATGAAAATATACAGTGCAATGTTGTTGGTGTGATTTCATGCCTTGACTGGATGGAAATATTTGAAATGCTTTCAGCAATGATTTAACCGTGACAAAGGACACTGCGTTCTTGACTCTTATCGAGAACCCAATATAATTCATTTCGACTAATTCAATTTCGATCCCGTGTTGGGGGTTACAACAAACTGAACAAGGAAGACTCAGAAGGGAATAGGTAGTTCTGTGCAAGTTATTTGAAATTGAAATTAGCATCGGAATCTTTGCATCTGTCTATGTTTTGTGTTCATTTTTGTTCTCATATCGACATTAACAAAATATTTGGCGGCAAATTGAAGAATTATAAACCCGAAATATATTAAGAAATCATTTTTTTTTAGTGGCTCTAATCGAAACGAAAAATCGATATTCTGTTCGACTGAGGACGAACGTTAAAAGAAGCTCCTCTGAATATTTTCGGTAAGAAAGTATTAACAAAAAAGGAAAAAAAACCCACCAAAAACAAAACAAAATATTAAATAGAGAAAGCTCTTTGCAGTTTATGCTTGTTAGAACTATTTTTGTGGTTTTCTGGAAAGATGGTGCACTAAGGATTTGGTTGATTTCTTCTTGAGTTCCTTTCCTTATCAGACCCAAAGCTCCAACCACAACAGGAACAGTTTTAGATTTTTAATGATATATTTTTTTATTTATTCCAGGTCTTTCTCTTTGCTTAGTTCTTCAAAAACATTCACAGATACATTTTTGTCTCTTTGTAGGATCATTTCAATCAGTGTGAAAAATTATTATTGGTATTTTTATTTTCTTTGATTTCTGGTGTTTACACATTTCTTTCCGGGTCCCGCTCAGGGACCTAAGGTTAGAAATGGCATCGTGACATTTTCCACTGACAAAAAAAAAAAACAAAAAAAACAAAACAAAACAAAAAAAACAATTACATAGATCTACATAGATTTACATCTTCGTAAAGTGTGGGCTGTACTTGTGAGAACAATTTTTTGTATCTCCTTGAGGCATGGACTTCCAGGAATCCCTTCAATTAGTCTACTGCAATCTTTTCCTACCAGTCCTAGGGATCCAACTACAACAGGGATTGTTGATGTTCCCATATGCCACATTTTCGAGATTTCTATTTCAAGGTCCTTGTATTTTAACAGTTTTTTGAATATTTTCAAAGATACATTGCAGTCAGTAGGGACTGCCATATCAATAAGGAGGCACCGTTTTTGTTTGTGTTCTTTTATTATTATTATTATTATTATTATTATTATTATTATTATTATTATTCCCTTTGATTTCTGATGTGTACGCATGTCTAAGGTTAGAAATGGCGTCATGACATTTTCAATTAGAAAAAAAAACAAACAAAGAAACATATTTTACGTAGACAAAGCCTTTCGTAAAGTGTGGGCTGTACTCGCGAGAACACTTTTTTATTTCTTTAAGGCATTGGCTTCCAGGAATCCCTTCAATTAGTCTACTGGAATATTTTCCAACCAATCCGAGGGCTTCAACAACAACATGTGTCAGATTTTTGATTTTTTTTTTTTGAGATTTCGATTTCAAGTTCCTTGTATTTTGAAAGCTTTTTGAAGATCTTGAAAGATACATTGCAGTCTGAAGGTACTGCCATATCAATATGGAGGCACTTATTATTATTATTATTATTACTATTATTATTACTGTTGGTCAACAGACCAATATTCCAACAAAGTGACACTGAGGTAGAAATATACAAAGCCCGGTATACCGATCGTGAGAACCACTCTCCGGCTGAACATGCTCAAAATAAAAACAGCGGATAACATTATAGGCGGGGCTCAGTTAAAGAAAAAACCCTCAGGTCGGGCAACGCTGTCCATTCATACGGTCGCAGATTGAGGGTAACGTAACGGACGTATTTAGATGCGACTAACTAAACTAAAAAAAAAATACACACTCAACATCCGGCTCATGATTCTCCTTAACCACACCCCCTCATGAACAGAGATAGACTGTGCGCCGTAGCCTAAGGTACAGTGTGCTCACTTTTTATTTTTTGTCTTTGGTAATAATATGTGGGCGATTCGTTTGTATTTTGCGTTCTGTGTCGATAGAAAAATCCCAGATGATGGTAACATCTGCATCCTCGTCTACAGATTCAAGATGATGTTTATACAAGTTTGTAGTTCTTCTTCTTCTTATTATTATTCTTATGATTTCCATTGATTTTTGTTGTATACTCATTTCCTTCAGAGTCCCAGAGCTCATTATTATTTTTATATCCTTTGATTTATGGTGCATACTCATTTATTTCCGGGTCACAACCAGAGACCTGAAGTTAGAAATGGCATCATGACATTTTCCACTGAGCCCACCATAAAAAAAGATCACACATATTATACATAGATAAAGCCCTTCGTAAGTTGTGGACTGTACTTGTGAGAACAATCTTTCGTATTTCTTTAAGGCATGGGCTTCCAGCAATCATTTTAATGGATCTATTCGAATATTTTCCAATCAATCTGAGGGCTCCAACTACAACTGAAATTGTTGATGTTCCCATGTGCCACATTTTTGAGATTTCGATTTTAAGATCTTTGTATTTTGATAGTTTTTTGAAGATCTTCAAAGATTCATTACAATCTGCATTGTCTGCCATGTCAATAAGAAAGCCCATTCTCTTCTTATCGTCTTTGATAACAATGTCTGGGCGATTAGCATTGATTCTTCTCTCTGTGTATATTGTAAAGTCCCATAAAATTGTTACAGGTCCTCTTTCCCTAATCGGGTCTGGGTGATGTTCAGACCAATTTCTTGCAGTTACCTTCCCGTAAAAGTTGTATATTTTCCAGAGCAGATATCGTCCCACTCTATCATGTTGAGTTTTATATTCCATGGCTTCTAACACTGAAATCTTTGAAGGCCGATCGTTGTAGTATTGTAAGACAGTTCTAGTTGAACTAATTCACTCCCTCCTTCGGATCTGGGCACATGAACATCAGTCTTCGGATGATGTTTGCGGTGGCAAGTGAGAAGCTTTCTCCTTTTGGCATCCATTCGTTTGATGTCAGCTATTGGTCCAGTAAAGGATGTTGAAATTGTATTGTTTATGGCTGATATTCTATTTCTTAAATTCAGTTCGGTATTTAGTACTAGACGTACGCGCCTGTAGTACGCCTTGCTTACTTTCCCCTACATTTGGATATGCTGTATTCCATCTCCTTCGTCAATTCCTAGATACCTAGAAGTTTTTTCTTGCTACAATTCCCTAATCTTTGTGACAAAATCTAAATCTATTGACTGTGTTTCTGTGATTCTCCCTTTTCTTGAATGCTAATTTTGCACATTTTCGAATCCGAAATTATTATTATTATTATTATTATTATTATTTCTTTAGTCCTGTTTTTACTTTTTAAACGTAGGTCTTTTTTATGGGTGTTTTCCATCAAATCGTATGACCTCAGACAGAGAGCACCGTAAAGAAAATATATACAGTACTAAGCAACGCAGATTACTGAAGTGATGGAAGACCCGATTTTATTTCGGTTTTCTTAAAGTAGGTATTTGAGTTCGGTGCCATAAACCCCAACACTTTATCGATAACTGGGACAATAGTGTCCTCATCGTCCAACATTCTCCCAACTTTAATTCGGTGGTCTGGTATTTCTTAAATATATCATTCTTTTTTTTAATCTTGATATTATGGTCACCACTAACAGACGGTGAGGAGGCATTTTCTTTTTCGGTAATGTCCAGTTTGGTGGCCTGAAGAACGCAGTCTGTTTGGGCGCTGGAGTCCTCCAAGATCTTGACTTGGTCGTTTTCGATCACCTTCTCTGTGGTGGTACCATTTTCTTGTCGTCTTCAAGTCCATACTTCCTAAATAGGCACCAATGCAGACTGGTGGCCATTTTGTCGTGGCGGCGAGTGTATTCTCCCCATGCAAGAATTAAAGATGTAGGTGACATTATCCACCTGATTGCCAAACAACCTGAACGTACCTGAAACCACTCGGCGGTAGACGTTCTTTCACCAGAATTAATATTCAGTGCTTAAACTTGGACGTCTGCCAGCAGGATTTCTGTATCGCCTTTCGATTCCATTCTCGTTAACTAATCTCACAAATATTGGATAAAAAACCCCCCAAAAGTCCTTTTACGTGTTTTGTTTGTTACTTTTTGTTCCGATGATGTCTTGTTTGGTAGCCACAAGGTTGCGAACTGTTTGGATGCTGAAATTCTACAAGATCTTGATTTGGTCGCTGGCTTGTGGCGGTAGCATTTCTTGGCGTCTTCAAGTCTATGTCCATACTTCCTACATAGCTACCAATACAGATTGGGAAGCCACTTTATCATATTGAAGCGTATATTTTTATACGCAATAATAATAATAATAATAATCATAAATGAATCACAATACAGTATGGGATTTCTTGGTCCAGATCATGTCATTGATTTTATTGTTATAGAGAAGGAAAGTAGCAATTGTCAAATTATTGATTTTGCTGTTCAATATAAGACAAGACACCAAAGAAACGGAAGAGATCGAAAAATACCAGACACATAACCTCCTTGATAAAAGCATTGGTTAAGCCGATCGAGTTATCCAGCGTTCGTGAGCTCAAATCCTGTGTCGGGTAGTGAAAAAAAATCATACACTCTAGTAAACGTTTTAAGTAACTTATTCGCTGTTTCCCCCTACTTGCATTCACTATGCCTTGTGAGTGTTAAATTCCCTAGGCCTTCTTTCCTCATTAATTATTTCAGCTATTTCGTTCTAATGTAAGTATCAGTTTCCTTCTTATTATTTTCCTTAAAACTTCCTCATTAGTTACATGTTCCCTTCATGACATTCTCAGATGGATGTACATTGGGTTTCTTTAGCATAAAATCATAAGGAAGATTGTGTGCGTCATAGAAAAGTTATGGAAGTTATAGAAAAAAATCGATTCCAACATCACTTCAAATAAAGTAAATAAGATGATTTTATATCAGATTCGATTTTGTCACCTGTCTGATCTATTACAATTTCTCCCTCGCCATGACAATCAATTTAAAACCCCTTCCTTTGACGTTTTTTCTCTGATGTGTGACGCGATGATGACGGCCTGACGCCAGAAAATAATTTTATGACAAGTGCTGACTGAACAGAGTTATTTTATTTTCATGCACATGATATTCGGGGAAATTTGAACCGCCAAACACATCGTGATGTATTTAAATTCCTTCTGTTTGACTCCGAGCATATTGTTATGAGTATCAGTGCAAGTGCGTATACATGCCGACAAGCTCATGTTTATCTGTGTGCATGTCTATACGCGTTAGTCTGTGTGCGTACGACCATGTTATTATGTGTTTGTGAGTGTTTGCGTACACTTTAGTGTGCGTGGTGGAGTCATGGATAGCGACTTGAATTGAGGAATTTGGAGAGCCGAGTTCGAATTCCAGTCGAATCCATTACATTCATTTACGTGCTAATACCCTTGGGAAAGATATGAATCCCCTTCTTCTCCCCCAGCTATGGGTAAATAGCAGGACAGAGCGGGTTCTATAGACTTGGATGGCAACTAGTCTACTGCAGAAGGAAATGGAAACCTAGTGCGGGAAAAATCTGCCTCGTCAGTCATGTATCTTTCGATACATGATCGCCTAAGCGTATATCACTCATGTTAGTGTGTGTGCGTTTGTTAGTGTGTGTATATGCCAGTGTGTGTTTCTTTATGTATGTTTAGGTGTATGTGTATAATTATATGTATTATCTGTTAGTATGTGTGCGTGTCTTATGGCTTATGGATAAATAGAAAAACAGTCGTTCCTAACCTGTAAAACAAAATATAAACAATTTTCCAAAAAATCTTCACCCGTTTTTTTATTTTAAAAAAATGTTTTTTATATGTTTCTTCTGTCGTAAATGGTTTGTATAAGGGTCGCTGGGGTGTTGGTCAACTGACCGGCCACTATTACCATTTTGGTACGCATATGAGTTCATCAGATACACGAAAATAGAAACGGGTGTAGGAAAATGACGTGTCTTTTCAATGGACTTATTCAACCTATACAGAGAGGCAATTCTGACAGAATTAGATGTCCTGCCGTGATTTGTTGCCGGCAGCCACAATGTTTGCAACATCAGATATTCAGATGATGCAGTGTTGATAGTAGACACGGAAAAGAAACTACAAAAGTTCTTACAGAAGGAAAGCGAGAAGAAAGGACTAAATATAAACTCCAAGAAGACAGAGTGCATAGTTGTTAGCAAAAGGGTGAGCCCAAATTGCAAATTACAAATCAAAGAAACCAAAATCAAACAAGTACAAAAATTTAATTAGCTTACACAGAATCAACATATAGCCTGTCGTGCTATACCAATTTAGCTACGAAGGAAGCGTCTGGTTAGCAAAGTCGATTTACTGCTTTTGAACTACAAATTTCCCGTAATTTCCCTCGAACGTCCATATCTGCTCGTAGAGTATCTTAACGTAAACAAAATTTAGCTAAACTTGTATAGTACGTCAGGCTATATGACGGTTCCGTGTAGGATACAGGTTCTATTCCTGTCGGAGGACGCATATTTTCTATGAAATTTCTCCGGCATTCAGCCCGGTAAATGTTATTTATACTGTTTATTATAAACAGAGCATTTACTTAATTATTTTTGTCGATATAAAGGATATTGGCAAACGAGACATGAAGCTGGCCGACATCGACCCGAACACCTGGGAGGCCGCGGCTGACGATCGTCAGGTTTGGAGAGCCACGGCGTCACGATTGCAGAAGCCGCAAGGGGAGATCAGCAGGCAGCAAAGAGAGCCAGGAGAAAAGCAAGGACAGCCCCTGTCTCCGTGTCATCCAGTTTCATCTGCGCCAAGTGCCTGAGAGACTGTCGCTCCAGAGTGGAACTACACAGTCACCAGAGGTGATGTAACTCCATCGCCTAGAATTTAAAAATAAATAAAAAAATATAAGCGCTACTCCATCGTCTGCCGAATATACATACATACATACATACATATATATATATATATATATATATATATATATATATATATATATATATACGGCACTATAAAAACACATGAACCTAACTATCCTCTCCGTCCTATCATATCGCAAATTCCAACTCCTGTATATCATCTAACAAAATATATCAACCAACTTATTACCCTATCTTCCTAGTAAATATAGTGTTAAGTCAACATTAGAAGTAATCCAAATCCTAAAAAAGTGAAAAAACCTGACAATGAAATCATGGCTTCATTTGATGTTGAAAACTTATTTACCAATGTCCCTGTTAGTGAAACTATTGACATAATTATAAGAAATATATACAGTAATTCATCTTTACCCCCACTTAAAATTAATCCTAATATATTACGGAAACTACTATTAGCATGTACTACTGAAGTCCCTTTCTTCGATCATAATATATATATATATATATATATATATATATATATATATATATATATATATACGTGATGGTGTCTCCATGGGTTCAGTACTGGGTCCGACATTTAGCAATTTCAACATGTTGAACCTCGAAAATAAGATATTTACAAATTTAAAAAAAAAAAGCCCATCCATCTACCTAAGATACGTTGATGATATTCTTATGTTAGTTAAAAATACCGATGAAATACTTCAACTTCAAAAACGTTTCCAAAATAATTCTGTCCTTAAATTCACATATGAACTTAATACTAATAATAAAATCCCCTTTCTTGACATATTGATAAACACAAACAATAACAAATTTACTATTTCGCCATACAAAAAACTTACCAGCATAAATTCATGTACACTTAACTACAAAAGCGAATGTCCATATTACTACAAAATAGCAATTATAAAAAATCTAATACATCGACCCCAACACCTGGGAGGCCGCGGCTGACGATCGTCAGCTTTGGAGAGCCACAGTCAGTGACGGCATCACGATTGCAGAAGCTGCAAGGGGAGATCAGCAGGCAGCAAAGAGAGCCAGGAGAAAAGCAAGGACAGCACCCGTTTCCGTGTCATCCAGTTTCATCTGCACCAATTGCATGAGAGACTGCCGCTCCAGAGTCGGATGTAATTCCATCGCCTAGAATTTGAAAATAAAAAAAATAAGCGCTACTCCATCGTCTCCCGAGACGAACGGATGCCGAACTGAACCGAATACATCGTGCAGAAACTAATTCATCTACAAAACAGATTTTTTACAGTGAACTAAAGTATATAAAACAAACACTTATTAATAATAGCTTTCCAAACTATATAATTGATGAACAACGACAAATTCGTATATACGAGACGCGGAAGCGAAAATCGCGTCGCAGCTTGTGATGTGACACATTTATGAAACATACATTAATGAAAAATTGCTGCCTATATATATATATATATATATATATATATGAATGAAACAATTGTTATTTCAGAACCTGAGGACCGTCATGTGGCACACTATCTGCAATAATCCGCTGTATTGTTATTCTGAAAATTGTAGTTGTTTCTGTACAAACCTTCTCCATGTAATCAAATTGTATGTGCGTGGAATCTCATATGTAGAGGAAAGTCATTTCCATCATATCTAGATATATGTTTCTTTCCTGTATATATAAATAAAAGCTAAAAACATACGAGGAGAAATGACAGAATATTGAGTAATGGAACGTAATTGGAAAATTGGGAATGACAAGTTGATATAAAACTAGATTGATGGACAGAAGTAGATGCAATCTCAGATCATATTACATATCATTTTGAAACGCGGAAACTTAATAATATAAACGCTACACTGGCTGTCACTTGACATCAACCTTCATTCTTCGAAAATGATCAACGATGGTCAACAGTACTCGGACCCACAATTTCAGCAAGGTTACTGAGTTCCGACAAGGTGTTTTTAGTATGTCTATATGTCTGAATTTCCTTATTTAAATATTAGATTTTATTTTTGCCTTTTTTTTTGTTATTTGTCGCAAAACAAAGTTCTTTCTGAATGTCGCTGTGTTACTTTTCTTGCTAGTTGCCAGGTCATGTAATTTAATAATTGTGTATTTCGACAGCAATACCTATTTTATAAAAGTTTCATTAAAAACAACTGATCGGGTTCGGTTAAGTTGTATAAAACTTGTACAAAGTCTCCTATCATGTTTGCTTTTTTACAATTGCATTTACTACCCATGAAGCAACCTTTTACTCCACCTGTTATCATTTCTTCCCAGTTGTCCTGAAGTCATATAGCATATAAAATATGACACAGACACCGACAGAAACCAATACACACACGGACACACACACACACACACACACACACACACACACACACACACACATATATATTGTGCCTAGTAACTTTGTTTTCTCATCGCCACCGTCGCCCTCTGGTTAAAAAGTATGATGCTTGCGTCGTATCGTAACTTTTGGGTTCGATTCTCAGAGTCGGTTGAGGATCCGCACTGCTGATGAGACCCCAAAATGACGAAATTTCCATTCAGTGCTTTTCTGCCTGTGTGTGTGTTGAGGATTCTAGGTCTAGACATGATGAACTATATATATATATATATATATATATATATATATATATATATATATATATATATATGAAGAAATATAGTTTTAAAAGTGCTATATTTATTTTTATAATAATAATAATAATGGACTCTTTCGACGTATGAGGATCTGACAGCTTAGTTGATTCAGTTATGAAATTTTGTGCGATAATCTTAAGTGCCACTTAAGACCTGCTAGTGATTTACAAAGGAAGCCACATATGGAGCAAGTGTGAGGATTGTGGGATGAGATCACTCTTAGATTGGCTGACCTTTTAGATCTTGCTCTCATTTCTTGAAGATGATTCAGACAAGAAGAGTGAAAATTGCTGAGTCCACTAAAACACGTTGATCTCCATTCTATTCGCTCCAAGGCTAAGCGCTCAAGGATGTTATGTGGCATATTGACTGCTGACAAGTTGCTTTTCAGCTTGTCTTTGTATCTTAGCCATGGGCGTCCTACATTCCTGTAGCCCTGATCTAACTGGCTGTACATTAGGATCTTGGGTATCCTGTCATCAGACATTCTCAAGACATGACCAGTCCACCGTAACTGAGACTGTATGAGAAAAGTATCGATTCCTTCAATATTACACCTGTTAAACAGGTCTACGTTAGATGTCCTATCTTGAAGGTTAAATCCACAGATTGCACGAAGACAGCTTTTATGGAAAATATCCAGCTGGCGTATATGGTACCTGCATGAAGTCCACGACTCTGAGCCGAATACCCCGAATATATATATATATATATATATATATATATATATATATATATATATATATATATATATGGGGGGGGTAGGTGTAAAAGTGTGGAAGTAAAAGTTTGTGACTTAGCTGATTGATGTTATCTTACGACACGAAAGTTTCGTAGGCGGACCTATCCAGCCACTCTTCAGGGAGTATGACCAAATATATATATATATATATATATGTGTGTGTGTGTGTGTGTGTGTGTGTGTATATATATATATATATATATATATATATATATATATATATATAGCGATGACTTGTGGCTTCGTGCTATCGTCTACCCAATTTCACTCACAAGGTTTGGGTCAACCCGCTCTATAGTGTTCAGGCACTTTCCAAATGTTCGCACGCTAGGATAACTTCGAGAAGTCGCCTTCCGGTGAGCTTAGAACCCTGGTCTCCATATGAACGTTTTATCCACTCGATCACGCATATATATATATATATATATATATATATATATATATATATATATATATATATATATATATATATATATATATATATATATATGATTAATTTTACTGATGAGGATGTATTTATGTTTATGAGGGGATAGTTGTTTGAGAAAATGGTAAAAAGACAACTACGTTACCTGTTTTATTCTTCGAAAGGAGTTCTTGTACTCTTGGATGGAGTCTTATATGTAGTGGGTAGGTGAGGGAAAGTAATATGATAAATTTCCATTACAATTTGATATCTAGAAAGGCTAAGGAGTCAAGGACTATTAGTCTGATATATTGATTGGTATATCATATCGTCCATGTTTGCGTGTGCCAACCATGGATAGATTAGGTACATGTGCATCTGTACAATTATTGCATGCTGCATAAAAAGAATCGATTTTTTCCGAGCTGCTCGTATTTTTATTTTTTCCTTACTGCCAAAAATCATCCTTTTTTCCGCCATTTTGTTTCATTTATTTATTTTTTCTGGTTCGTCTTTTTTTAATTTTTTATTTTTAAGTTGAAATGAATCAACTTTAGCGATAAATATTTTCTTTCCAATCAATTTTCATCGATTTTCTTCTGTCTTTAACTTTTGTGGCCTTTTCTCTCATTTTTCTTTTCATTTTTTTTTTTTTATCAATTTCCGGATTAAATGATATCGCATAGAAAGCCCATTTTATAAAACGCATTCATGCACACTAACTTTTTTTCTTTGCCTCTCTCTGTGTTTTGTGCGTATGTACGTGCGAGTGTGTATTTGCACGCACCTCTGGGAGTGTGTTCCTGAGCCACTGTGCTTATTTCGCAGAGTCATATGTTTGTACGCGTACAGTGATAGAAATGTCGATAGATGTATTTCGGAATGTACGTGACCTCCTAGCAGATGGTTTTTCTATGAATATGCCCTTATATTAGCGAACCGATTTTGTTTCGTTCATTTTTCATAGATTATTGATATCCTAAAAAAAAAAAATGAATCGAGAATGGACGGCAAATACATTAAATGACATCGTTTATCGATGTATTTCGGTCAATACTTGACTAAATATAGCTATTTCAAAAACTCTAATAGCACCATAACATATGAAAGGGAATAGTGAACTGGAGCCCTCCGGGATAATTATAAGAGATGGCCGCTCATATTCGTTTATGCCTGTCTGCTAGGGCGATTAGTCAATCCCTGCTCAGGCACAGTTGTTTGTTCAACACACATAGAGCCCACTTGTGTCTCGTACTGCAAATATGCTGAGCGGACTTTAGTTGCAGCTTCTGGGAGAGAGAACATTATTTGGCGTGATCAAGAGTTTGAACAAGACCGGTACTCTCATATTCTCAGTCACAATGACTTATGACTTCGTGCTAGGTTTTCTCGGGCGAATAAACCGTGAAAGAAATGATGAGAGACTGTCAAACGAGGAAAATGTATAAAGCCATATGTTATGATTTTTACTAAAATTCTAAAAAGCATCATTTTTAGAAACATACACATTACCCTGGAAGCAATTTCTTTTTTTTTTAAATTCCAAACTAAAATCTATTAAGCTCAAAACTTTTGTGAATCACTATCATCATCATCATCATCATCATCATCATTCTCATAATCGTCATTCTCATAATCGTCATTTTCATCATCATCATTATCATCATCATTTTTATTATTATCATCATTGTCATCATTAACATCATCATAATTATCATCATGATCATTATCATGATCATTATCATTATCATCATCATCAGCAGCATTATCATCATTAACATTATCATAATCATTATCATCATGATCATTATCATGATCATTATCATCATCATCAGCAGCATTATCATCATTAACATTATCATAATCATTATCATCATTAACATTATCATAATCATTATCATCATGATCATTATCATGATCATTATCATTATCATCATTTTCATCATTATCATCATCATTATTTTTATCATTATAATTATCATCATTACCATGATCATTATCATTAACATCATTATCATTCTCATCACTATCATCATCATTATCATTATTATCATAATCATCATCATTATCATCATTATCATTCTCATCACTATCATCATCGTTATGATTATTTTCATCATTATCATCATTAACATCATCATAATCATTATCATCATGATCATTATCATTATCATCATCATCAGCAGCAGCAGCAGAAGCAGTATCAGCATTAACATCATCATAATCATCATTGTCATCATTATCATCATCATTTATCTTTATCATTATCATCATCATCATTCCTATCATGATCATTATCACTATCATCATTATCAGACTCATCACTATCATCATCATCATTATCGTCATTATCATCATAATCATCATCATGATCATCATCACCATTATCATCGACATCACCATCAGACCCCATGATTGGGTGTGATCGCAGGGTCGCTCCTCAGCTGTTTTTTTTCACAATGATTGATCGGTTTTCCACCGCTTATCAACCGTTTGCAGGATATTTAAAGCCATAAAATATTTTTAGATTCTAAGATTTTTTAGATAATAATGGTTTAGTAATACAAGTCTTACTCATTAACCCATAGCTGGAGGGGAGAAGAGGTGGGTTCATACCTAATCGGAATTTGATAAGCAAGCAAGTAATTATAATGTGTATATAAAGTGAGGGATCAATTCCATATTACAATCCATATATAAACTGACCCCTCACTTTATGGTCATTTTAGTTTCCAGAGAATGGAAATAAATCTAAAAGACATGTTTTTGTAGCTAATCAATATTTCAGTGATTGATTCGTTTTCTACGGCTTATCAACCTTTGCAGGTTATTTAAAGCCAGGGAATATTTTTAGATTGTAAGAATTTCTTTTTGAGAGATAATAAAGGTCTGGTGATACAATTCTTGCTAATTAACCCATAGCTGGGGGAAGAAGAGGTTATTTGCGTGTAAGTGAATATAACGAACCCACCTGAAAGTGAAACTCGACTCTCTAATTAACATTTCGGGGACATTATCCATTACACCACCTGCGCATGCACGGTATTCCCAAGCAGTCACCTATTAAGCTACTGACCAGGCTCCACGTTGCTTAACTTCGGTGATCATACAGGAACCATTGTTTCAACGTGATGTGGCTGTAAAGCACATAGAAATAATGAATATCAATTGGAATTTTTTTATTTTCCTTTTTTAGGTTTTGTTTTTATAAAGACATAGAAAATGAACTCGGGATGAATTCCTCGTCTATCTGTCTTTCAGGATGTAATTTTCTGTTGTCTGTTATTTTACCGAACTTATAAATCAGTTGATTGGGTTTCAATATGTGTAAAACAAAATAAATAAATAAATAAATAAATAAAAAAGAAAAGAAACTCTTGGGAAAGTTTCATCACGCGTCTTTGTTTCTTTGTTCCTTTGTGTTATTTGAAATTAGAGAAAAGAAAAAAAGCCATTGTTGTTGTCAAGCCTTTTTGATATTAAAAGGTGAAAATATTAACGGAAAAATATATACTAGAAAAAGAAAATATAAAAAAAAAAGAAACTTGCATAAAAATAATATCTGTCATATGTTACCCGCGTGACAGACATCATGAACGAGAGAAAATGAAGAGGAATCAGAATGGGATTCGAATTGCAAATGGCGACAAGGTTACACCGTCGGCAGCAGCTATGATTAAAGATTACTGCAATCACGGTGTTTTTATTGTTATTTCTTCTTCTTTTTTTTATAACAGCATGAGAAATACGCTTAGAAAATAAAAAAGAAAAAAGTCGAAAATGAGAAAAAAAAAACGATTCCGTCTAGAATTAAAAAACAACAAAACAAATAAAAGGAGCTGCAACGTGATAACATCTCAGACTAAGTATAAGAGAATAAAATTGAAACAGACAAAGCTTAGGAACTGAAATAAGATAACGATAAAACTACACAACTGGATAGAAATGTTGTTGCCTTAAACTGGCGACAATTTTTCTCGCAAGAAGGAAACAATTTCTCTTTTCGAATATCTCCATCAGATGATTATTATTCGCATCTTTATAGAAGAGGCTAAAAAGGACAAATTTCTTAGTATATCCAGCACCCCTCCCAGTATTATCCGAAATACAAACAAGACATATTCTTTTTGAATTAGTGTACCGCGTTTATTTATGATTGACTCATGACTTTCTCTACTTTATTTACCAATTTATTGAATTTGTTTGAATGCTTTTGTTATTTTGTTTCCGTCTTCACGTGTCCTCTGCGCAGTCATATCCAAGTTTTCTGTGGAATCTGTAATATCTTATGTTCGAATATAAAAATTTATATAAAAAAAAGAAATTTAAACCCATTTAAAAGAATTAAAAAGTAAATAATATATCAGGTTTGTTTATTGCACTTTCTTTGAGGTTTTTATTTTTTAAAAAAAGTTTATTAAAAAGAAACTTTGTATGTGTGAGGCCCAAATTGATGTTGTAAAATAACCGCTAAACCTCGACGGTTTATAAAAAGGTTACATGTATGAAAATTTGTTTTTCAAAACTTGTAAAAGAAAAGGCCTGAGTCTTATGGTCTCAAGACCTGCCAAGAAAAAAGAAATTGCAAATAGGTATGGTTTAGCGAGATACATTTTGCGATTATTTTTAACCAAAGGTGGAAGTAAGTTACAAACCCGTAGCATCAAATTTCAGATTCAACGAGACGATTTGTGGTTGTTTAAGAAGTCTGGTTTGTCAGACAGACAGAAAGCAATTGGCTTTCCCAAGGGAAAGTCGTTGGCAGCTACGAGGAAAAAAAAATAGAGGTGATTGGAATTTCGAACTGAACCCTTTATTTCGTTCAATGGAGTACATTGTTCTAGTTCCACGTGCCATGCCTCTTCCACTACTTCCACTCTGTAAGTTTGGTTCCTCACTGCTGTAGCCATATATTGAACTCACAACTCTACTGGGCCTTGAGGACATCTGTCTATGTTTCTGCATCGGTATAGGAATATTAGACGGTTTGATATTTGTGTCAGCTTCTGGTGTGACTTTGTATTTGTCTACATATTTTTGGTATATCGGGTATGTACCGAGATTTATCTAATCTCGGGTTGTGAAAGTGAAATATTGTTTACAGAAACCAGAAATCCAGCGACGTCTGTGAATTTGCCAGCTTTCTCAACTCCTTTTCACAGTCGAATGAATCGAAGTCAACGTTTTCTTGATAATAATTATATATTTTTTTTAATGAGCCCCACAGAATTGTAATCTTGCCTAATTGTATGGCGTGCTTTGTAAAATTTGTATTCTGTGCATTTATTATTTTCTGCTAGGTAACTATGACATATTTTAGAAGAATATTTGAATAATCCAGAAAGTAACCTGTCAGCAAACTGCCTGTATATGAATTCTGCAAATATACAAAAATAGAAAGGTGTGTAAGACAAGGATGTACTTATTCATCAGATATATTCAACCTAAACAGGGGATTTTGAGAGAATTAGAACTCCCACCAGGATTTATTATCAGTAGCCACAATCTTAACAACATAAGATATGTAGATGACAGTTTTGAAAAAAACTACAAGAATTCATATATAATGCAGTGAAGGAAAGCGAGAAGAAAGGACTAAGCATCAGTTGCAAGAAGACAGACTACATGATTGTTAGCAAAAAAGAGAAATATACAAATTACAAATTGGAGATATCATAATCAGGATGCACGGTGGAGTAATGAATAGCGGCTTGGATTGAGGAATCGGAGAGCCGAGTTCGAATTCAAGTCGAATCCATTACATTCACTTACGTGCTAATGCCCTTGGGAAATGTGTGAATACTCTTCTTCTCCCTCCAGCTATGGCTAAATAGCTTTGGATTGCAACTGGTCTAGAAGAAGGAGAACTCTGAATTCAAACGGCACTTTGTTCTACCTTCCGGCAACTCCTGCAACCGCGCTGGTACCAAACCCTTATTGGTGTATCCTCTCCTTTGGACTCTGCTAGCAAGGGCGAGAGGTGGGGGGGGGAACTAGACGTCCGGGCAGCCCTAGTTCTCCATATATCCCGCCCAGGCGCTATTCCATCGTCTCTCGAGACCGACGTTGTTTTTTTGGTGGTGGTGGTGGTGGTCTTGTCCTTAGTTATTTGTTATTGAAGTAAAAGGACTCTTTATGCTTTTATCTCTTAATTTATAAATTAATCTATATTTAATTTTTTATTTATTTTTAATTTTCTGTTTAATCTTTCTAATTTAATCTATAATTATTTATTAACATTTGTGATGCTATCTAATCCTTTATATATTAGTCTATAATTAATTTATATAATTTTTAAATTTAAATTTAAGTTTAATCTATGTTTTACCTTTTATTAATCTATTTAAATATTTTCCCTTATAGTGTAAAATCTTTTTGGTTTATTACTTATCTATTTAATTTCTTTCTTTATCTTATTATTTTTATTATTCAGGTTTCCCTTGTTTATTTACTAATAATATCTTAATTTTTTTATTTTAACATTAAATTCCTTTGTTTAATAAAATTCAATAATAGTTTTAATATTAATTTTTAATTTTTCTTTTATCTACAAACTTTAACACTCTTTCTTCTTAATCTTAATGTATTTTCTTATGTAATTTTTTCCCATTTGAACAAGAGGTAACATTTTAAATATAGGTCATTGTTAATCTTCAGCCGTTTTAAAATTCTGTCTAGACTTGTATATGTTCTGTCTTTCTTTCCCCTCTCACTATTTTGGTGTTTCTTTTCTTTATTTTTCTTTTTATCTCCCTCTTAAACACCTTTTCCCTTATTTGCGGTTTGTTCCTCTCTTTTCCTTTCTTTTTTTTTCTTTCTATATCTTTTTTTAACTTTAAATTAAAAAAAAGAAGTTACGGTTCATATTTTTTATCAAACGTTTTAGTATTGATTAGTTCCAGGAAATTTATCTCGAGGAGCGAAATGGCCATAAAAATAGGGTACAATTGAGATTCATTTTTATGTTACGGTAAATTTTTTTTATGTTACGTAAAGTTACGGTTCATTTTTTTTATCAAACGTTTTAGTATTGATTAGTTCCAGGGAATTTATCCCGAGGAGTGAAATGGCCATAAAACTCAGGTACAATTGAGTTTCATTTTTATCTCATTTATATATATATATATATATATATATATATATATATATATATATTAATGCAGGTTTCATTAAATAATATAGACAAGTTTTGTCTATTTATTTTAAGTAAGTTCCTTTCATATTGCCTGATAGGCTTAATCACATTATTGTTGAAAGACGAAAGGAAAACACCATATTGATACATGTTTAAATCCAATCTAAGCTTTCGGCTTACACAAGCCATTATCAAAGATGACAATTTCAATAAATCAAACAACAACGGACGAAACAACAATGATAGTCCGCCCTTGCTGCATGAAAATTTCAAGTAACGACAAACTCGTATATACGAGACGCGGAAGCGAAAATCGCGTCGCAGCTCGTGACGTCACACATAACCACGCGGGAGTGAAAAACGAGAAGTATTAAGTATGTGATTAATAAGTATGTGATTACGATAATGTGATTAAGCTTATCAGACAATATGAAAGGAACTCACATAAGATAATTTGACAAAACTTGTCTATATTATTTAATGAAACATGCATTAATGAAAAATTGCTGCATATATATATATATATATATATATATATATATATATATATATATATATATATATATATGTTGTGTCGTGGCACAATAGTAAAAAAATAAGAAAATCAAATCGAAGTTGGTTTAAAGAACAAGTGTATTTAACATCACAGATACAAAGGTAGGAAACGGGTACTACTCAGCTAGGTAGTTGTAGTACTGTCGCTGCTTACCCTGGGTAGGTATTACTGGCACTATATATATAGTGAGAACCGGTGTAATTCCCTTGTGTTAGAGAAAACAACAATATATATATATATATATATATATATATATATATATATATATATATATATATATATATGTATATATATATATAAAACTATATCATTTTTTTAATTATTTTTTATTGTTTAAATGTCTTGTTTATTACCAGATTGTATGGATGAATTTGTATCATTTCATACAATGTAGTCGGTCTGATGAGGCAGGTATATATATTTATATTTATATCTGTTGAAATAAATACATAAGTGACTATATGATGAATATTTAAGTCTTTTCTTTATTATTTATATTGCTCTATATGTAAATTTCTTATTATTATACATTGGGCTCTCATCATGGATTTAATATTTTATATTAAAAAGATCTCCTTGAAATAACCCCTAACACCTACGGATTTGGTAATAATATATATATATATATATATATATATATATATATATATATATATATATATATATATATATTCTCTGCCAAGCCTGTCCTTCCGTCTCTGCATAAGGATGTTCTCCCTCCACATCATAATAGTTTGTTTAACCGCATCTACATTTAAAAGAATAAATTAACAAACCCGGGAATTTAGATGGTAATTCGTTGCAGGCCTAATGCAAAGTCCTTCTGTTTACAAAGAGAAGGCTTTAATGATAGAATATAGATGGCCTTCAACACTTTTAGGTGGTAATTTGAGTGGGACCTGCTAAGGATGGTAAATGAGTCCGCACTAAAGCTAAAAGAACAATTATGGCTATTTATAAGGTGTTCTGCGATGGAAGACCCGTATGTATTGATCAAAATGTCCGAGGGAGTGTATTTAAGGTTTCGGATTTTCGCTGAAACGCGTTGTTTTATTCTAATATCCAACCTTTGCGTCGTTCTCCCTATGTTGGAAACAAAGAAAATAGCATTGAATTGTTACGTAATATCATTCTTACTATATAGATGTCCGCAAATTATGTGATTTTTATTATCAGTTCTTTTTGACAGTGTAGCTTCAGTCTACAAGGTTTGGAGAAGGACGATTCTCGCTAAGACGTACACACTTCGTTCGCTCGCAGACATTTTTAATTATTAATCTTAGCGATAGGTTGTATATAACTTACAATTTTGATATTTCCCAACGTGTTTTGCGCTATGCTTGATATCCATATGCGAGTCTGGATCAGAAGAAGTTATTTAAGTACATGACTCTGGGTTTTAAGTTAATATTTCGGTTCTGTAGCAATATGCGGTTTTGTGCGAAACTAACTCGAGCGCATCCTATTTATGCTCAATTTTTTTTTTTTATCGCCGAAACTAAATTTTTTATAACTCATCCATTAACATTGTCTTAGTAACTTGTAAAAAGACTAGAGGTTTAAGTTTTTTCACACGTAAAATAATTATTTTTTTGACTCCATCAAATTAACATCAGACGAAGGTATGTGGTTTCACATCTTTCTTCGAGCATTCGATCTTTTTGTGAGGATGCGATGGAATACCTATCCGTTTATGAGTCGGCTGTTGATATAACTTCCTTTCATCCGATTGCCTTGTATAATCTAAGATCAGCTGGGATGACTTCTTCATTTCAAATTTCAAAACATAATTTTGTTATTATTTGCACAAAATATAGAACTAACTTGAAGAAATCAATAAGTTATTAAATAATAAACATTTCCTTTATCGCGCATATCCGGGCGTTTTTTTGTTGTTGTCTGCCCTCCCCAAATTACCTTTTGTCTTTGGTACTCACAAATTTCTCAAATGACTTTTGCTTGAACATATTGATGCAGCAATTTTTTCACTCTCCGTATTTATTAAAAAGAAATTAACCGAAGGTTATTTTCGTCTTTGAAAATTCATTTTATGTTTTAAAAAATGTTAACGGTTTGGATTTATTAAATTTCTTGCAATACTTACATAATTCGGACTGTTACCATCATCGCCATATTCGCAACGTTTCGGCCGTTGTACGCTCCGGCCTTCTTTAGGTGTAAATTGTTCTAGTTCCCCGAGCCATGCCTATTCAGGATGTCTCAGTTATTTCCCTTTGACTCAGCAGGTTTCGATTCACCACTGGTATTGAACTCACAACTGTTTGGATCTTGTCATTGGATCTAAGACAACGTCTTTATCCACTGGGCCATGTATCCTTGAAGCCGTCTATTGCCTCAGCAAACATTTTTACCAGTGCTCATATTGCAATTTTTGTTAGTGCTATTGCATTTTTTACCTGAGATTATATTGCAATTTTGTTTTGTTGTTTTCTAACAACAATAATAATAACAGTGACATTTATTCACTTTTTATTTAAGAACGTTTTTTTTTTACTTTGGCGGTCAGAATTGCATTAGACCTTAGGTTCAGCCAAACGCAACGAAATCGCTGCGGTTTTTATAAAAAGAAATGTGGTTATCAAATCTGCAAAAACTGAAACCGCTAATTTTCAGATCAAGACAGCATTGATGTATGGTATTTGCTGACAAAGGAAAGAGACCATGCAACTCGAAAACAACAACAACAACAACAAAATAAATAAATAAAATAAAAAAAAATAAAAAGCAAACAAATATGCACAAAGCATTTCGATTTTCAAAATTTTAAAAGCATTTCCAAGGAGAAGGTTTGATTTATAGAAAGCCACATCTGTGACTCATTCAGCATTAAAGCAAATTTGTTAGCCGTGGGCTTGTGGGCAAACCTGCCAATTATTTAAATTATCAACAAATTGCACAGATGCACTATAAAGTAAATTTTTACGGGTCAAAAAGATTAACTCAAAGCTAACACAGATATGGCCATCAGCCACAAAGGGTGAGGCGACAGAGAAATAATGTAGAGATAGATAGCTAGATAGATAGATAGCTAGATAGATAGATAGATAGATAGAGAGAGAGAGAGAGAGAGAGAGAGAGTGAGAGAGAGGAGGAGAAACATAGATAAAAAGGAGAGAATATACAGACGAACAGAGAAAGAGAGATACAAGTAGCGAGAGCAAAAGGAGATAGAAAGACACACACACACACACGCGCGAGCGCGCGCACAGACACACACACACACACATATATATATATATATATATATAGAGAGAGAGAGAGAGAGTGGGAGAGAAAGTAAGGGAGAGAGAGAGAGGGATATTAGTTTTTGCACTCCGGTAGCAGCGTACACAGTGGATTAAAGGAAAAATGTTGTTCTTCTCCATAACATTGCAATTGCGCAGTGCAGGAATAACACAGACATTTTTGGAACTCGGTTGGTCTGTCCTACCTAACCAGCCATATTCATCTGATTTTGCATCAACCGATCATTACCCTTTTCGATCGCTGCAAAACGCTTTGATGGGGAAAAATCTCTCTAATAATAATAATAATAATAATAATAACTATAACATATTCAAAAGTTCGTTGAAAACTTTTTCACATCAAAACCGGAATTTCACTGAAAATGTATCGAAAAGTTGCGTGATAAGTGTAAACAAGTCATTGCGAATATACATGGAGAGTCGGTATGAAATTTGCATAGAAACAGGTAATTGACAGTCACCTTGTAGTGTTGATCCATACATTATGTTCAACTCGGACAGCTTACTACCCCCTCCGGTCGAGTGAAGCTTGATTAGGAGCCCCAGGCAGTGTTATTAGACCATCGCTATCTTACCAATATCCATAAATTTATATACGTTACAAATTAAACTGAGCACAACTGACTATTAAAGTAGGGGACAATTATCTCTAATTTTGACCTTATTTTGGGGTCGTTTTTATTTCGTCTAATTTCGTGAATTTATTTTGCTTTTGTTAAGTCTCGAAAAAACAGGATATAAAATTTTTGCTTTTGTTAAGTCTCGAAAAAACACGATATAAATTTTTGCTTTTGTTAAGTCTCAAAAAACACGATATCAAATTTTGCTTTTGTTAAGTCTCAAAAAACACGATATAAAATTTTTGCTTTTGTTAAGTCTCGAAAAAACACGATATCAAATTTTGCTTTTGTTAAGTCTCAAAAAACACGATATAAAATTTTTGCTTTTGTTAGGTCTCGAAAAACACGATATAAAATTTTGCTTTTGTTAAGTCTCGAAAAAACACGATATCAAATTTTGCGTTTGTTAGGTCTCGAAAAACACGATATAAAATTTTTGCTTTTGTTAAGTCTCGAAAAAACACGATATAAATTTTTGCTTTTGTTAAGTCTCAAAAAACACGATATAAAATTTTTGCTTTTGTTAAGTCTCGAAAAAACACGATATCAAATTTTGATTTTGTTAAGTCTCAAAAAACACGATATAAAATTTTTGCTTTTGTTAAGTCTCGAAAAAACACGATATCAAATTTTGCTTTTGTTAAGTCTCAAAAAACACGATATAAAATTTTTGCTTTTGTTAAATCTCGAAAAAACACGATATCAAATTTTGCTTTTTGTTAAGTCTCAAAAACACGATATAAAATTTTTGCTTTTGTTAAGTCTCGAAAAAACACGATATCAAATTTTGATTTTGTTAAGTCTCAAAAAACACGATATAAAATTTTTGCTTTTGTTAAGTCTCGAAAAAACACGATATCAAATTTTGATTTTGTTAAGTCTCAAAAAACACGATATAAAATTTTTACTTTTGTTAAGTCTCGAAAAAACACGATATCAAATTTTGATTTTGTTAAGTCTCAAAAAACACGATATAAAATTTTTGCTTTTGTTAAGTCTCGAAAAAACACGATATCAAATTTTGATTTTGTTAAGTCTCAAAAAACACGATATAAAATTTTTGCTTTTGTTAAGTCTCGAAAAAATACGATATAAAATTCACTATTTTTTTACCCGTAATGTTCAGTGTGTTAAATTATTCAAAAGAGAAATCTCAGAGTTGATGTTAAAAATTGCCGCAAAATATAGTTGATTTATTTAAGATGGAATCATCTATTATGACATGTCTCTGATTTGTATTTAGATACATTGTATTCATTTACAGTTTTTCTAGTCGAATTATTTACCTAGATTGCATCTGATCCATTATTGTACATAATTAGGTTACAATAAAATTTGTATTTTAGATGAATATGACCTTATGAAAATTGAGACGTAGTAGAGTGGAGGACCGTATCATAGATTCGGGGTGGGGGAGGCACAAGACCCTTGCACCATACCTGATTCCAACGAGGGCTTGATATATATATATATATATATATATATATATATATATGTATATATATATATATATATGTGTGTGTGTGTGTGTGTGTGTGTGTGTGTCTCTCTCTCTCCCTCGCCTGCCTGGGGTTTTTTTTTTATCCCTGTGGTTCAATGGGGCAGTTAGATCTATTTATTCAATAAATCCGGCGAGAAGAAACAAACTTGTCTTTCGCCTGATTGAAAAAGTTTCATGTTTCGTTAAAGGTTACTACCAAGGCACTGCCCGGGCAGTGCTTTGTAACCCTACTATCTTATTGATCACAATTATCTGCGTATCTGTGTGTATATACTTATGCACCGATGTATATATATGTGTGTGTGTGTGTATGTATGTCTGTGTTTGTATATATATATATATATATATATATATATATATATATATATATATATACACCCAAGTATAGGATTGGTGTATACGGAATAACTTCCAATAAAAAAAAATATTCTTAAAAGCGTGCTCAATGCAAAGTAGAGCAAATATAATTATTTATTCGAAAATTTTAACATAAATATGTTATAAAATCACTACAAAAATAGCCATTTTGTTTCAACGCTTCTGGTATCTTTTAAAGTGATGGTGTTGAATGTAGAACCTACATTCAACACCATCACTTGATAAGACGTCAGAAGTGTTGAAACAAAATGGCTATTTTTGTAGTGATTTTATAACATATTTATGTTAAAATTTTCAAAAAAATTATATATATATATATATATACATATATATAATCTTTGAAATTGTAGCTCTGATGAATTGGATGTAATAAATTATAACCATGGAATATTAGTGTTTGAGCCTTTTATATTATATTTTTACTCTGTCCTGGACATTGAGTTCTACCTGGATTCTATCCTCTTGGGAATTTATATATATATATATATATATATATATATATATATATATATATATATAAACACTCTCTAGTTTCGGTGGACTGATTTAAAATGCTACAACACTAAACGCGTCGGATATAGATAAAACAAAAAGGCGGACAAATACTCTAGATTGTGGACATTGGTGGAGATAAAATATCTAATTTAATTTGATTCATGGTCACTACTTATACTCAGAGAAACCCAAGACATTTTTCTTCACATACAGTTTTCTCTTTCATTAATTCTAAGCTGACGACCAAAGAGAGAAGTCCGCCCTCTCGGCGAAACGCGTCGATGAATTTTCTACTTTGTCTCATCGTCTTCAGATGACACAATTTGGAAAAATCTACTTTGATATATTTCGCCGATGGACGTATGTCATTAGAAAAAGAATTTTATTTCACGTTGAGACAAAATGTAATTTGACTTAAGAGGCTAAACTCTTAATTTTAGTTTAATTCCATTGAACCTAAGTTGCTATAACTAAATGGCATTGTCGCCATTAGCTTCGAGTTCAAATCTGACTATTACACTGGTCAACAACAAAAAAAAAAAAAAAATTGAAATGGTGTCAAGACGCCAAACATCTTTTTTTTTTTTTTTTAGCTAATTTGAGGGCGCTGAATCTGAAAATGTTCTTTTCTTTCCCCTTGGTTAGCTATCGTTTTTGCTGTACAGAAATGTCTCAAAAAACATTTTTTTTTCATTTGCTTTCTGTATGATATTGACCGATGACAATATTTCTCAAAATATAATCGTAGAATCCTCTCAATTTATATTTAATCCAAGAAATATTGGTCTGCTTATTGAGAAATAAATTTTTGAAATAACAATCAGACCCTGTCTTTAAAAATAACACGATTGAATATACCAAGACCAACAAGTATTTTCATCAAATCATTTAATAAACTAACAGGAGAAATAAAACCTTAGTGAACATAAGAACTATGGTAAATATTTTCTCTTTCTTGATTGTCTGTCATGTTTAATGTTATTTAAATCCTTTTTGATACTCCAGCAGTATCATGTACAATAGAATAGGTGCATTTGATTTTGATGTCTTTAGTTGGAGTTTCTTTCCAACAGTGGAAATAAAATGCTCTTAATGTGTTTGGTTTCCTTCCGTAGCGAAGGGATGAATTTATAAATATCAAACAGAAGATTTTAGGGTTTCGTTTTTTATGTCACCTTAATTATCATGTTTAATAAAGTATATTACTGATAAAGTTTATTAATTAATTTGAAATTTGGTGATAAATTGGGCACTTCTATTTTAAAAAGTTTGACTCGAAAACATTTTTTCTTATAAAAATAATTTATTTCATGTAGCTGAGGTAAATTGCTCGGCCTACCTGAAAATTGATGGGATTCTACGACGTTTATTAAGTAAATTTTACGATCAGCGAAGATCGTAAATTGATCCTTTTTTTCAAATATGAGCAATTTCAGTACAGCCAAAATGATACCCATGAAAATCTAAGATCATTTTTGGAATCAGCACGATCAAATTAGCTAAAAAATATATTTTGTTTCTTGGCACAAGCCATCGTGTTGACCAGTGTTATCTATCTATATATGTATGTATATATCAATCACTTGTTTTCTGTCTTTTATATAAATATATTCCATAGGAAATTGTAAAATGTTTTTAACGCAAAGACTTGATAACATGACGCCATCATTTTACAGACTATTACAACCATTGCCATGTTTTCTATGTCAATGCAGCTTGCAATATGCCAATTGCATCTATTGCAGATGAGTAAGACATCTATAAAGGATTTCAAATTCTGGGTAAATGCTTGCGAACATATCAATAAACTCGACTATTATCGACTTGTCATGAATGTAACCTTGATAATTTCCTGAGAAGTGATTAAAGAACATAACACGGACCGATCAAAGCCTTGTGAAATTGTGTAGACAGAAAGGTTCAATAGTTATGTTAACACGAAATCACAAGCCATCGTCACTGAGAGTTTGGGTATAATACCCTTGTTCACGCTAGGTTCAGGCTCTCTTCCAGAAAGGCTAAAGTCTGCTCAGCAGATTTGTAATATAAACTACTAGTAAATTTTGCTAGTGTTCAAGAAACATACAAGAAAAACATAATAAAAAAGTAAACAAAAGTAATTAGTCAGTCTTGCTCAGCAAAATATGTATTCAAGATAAGTTGCTGTCTAAATATCCCGATCATGAGGACCGTAAAACATTAGGGGTCGTACGGGAAACACATAGATTCCTGCAGCAATAGTGGTGCTTCCTGGATAAAATAGAGAACATAGCCCGTCCGTCTCCAGTTTTCAATTCAGTGTTTTACTTCTCCTAGACCAGTTGACTGCCAAGGCTATACTACCCAGCATATTCTGCCATTTATTCATAGCTGCTAGATGGGAGACAAGACATGGATTCATATCTTTTCCAAGGGTATTTGCACGTAAGTGAATACAATGAATTTAACTGGAATTCGAACTCGGCTCTACGATTCCTCAATCCGAGCCATTACCGATTACTTCACCGTGCCTCCTAACCAACCATTCCCCCCCCACACACGGTAAAACGATATTTTATATATCAAGAACAATTTTATGGAAAAAAAACTATGACAAAGTGGAAAAAGTTTTCGTGTGACGCCTTTCGTCTGATGAAGTCCTAAGGGTTCGAAACGCTTCACACACAAATATACACCTATGCATTGGCAATATTGCAGTTTTATTTGGAGAAGGAGTACGGCTAAGAAAGTTCAATAGAAATGTTTTATCGGATTGGTTACGTTGACTACTTAATCATAAATTAAACAAGATGAGAAAGGCCAATGCTTATTTTGAAGCTAGCTCCAAATTTTATCGTTTAAGAATTTACAAATTTCGTATGGAATAGATCACCTTTCAATGAAATGAAATTAAGATCTATAAATTGCGTGCCAAAATGAATTTTTTAGTCACAAGTAACGTCGACACAACAACACCACAAATTTTTTTAAAAATTTATTTAAATGTATTTAAATTTATTTAATGTGATAAAATCTTGAATAATTAATAATTAATGAAATCTGAATAATGACAACTGCTATTACAAATTATCTTCTTTTCTTTTACTATCTATGCCAAGTCAATTGATTCGTTTTTTACGGATCATCAACCTCTTTAAAGCCGGAAATATTTTTTAGATCGTAAGAATTTCATTTGGAGATAAAAATAATTGAGTGATACAAGATTTACTATTCAACACATAGCTTGGGGCAAAGGGGTGGATTCATGCCTTACCCAAGGATGTCTGCGCCTAAGGATCCGTCTAGAATAGGAACTCGACTCTCTGATTAACAATTCTTAACTAGTATATATATATATATATATATATATATATATATATATATATATATATATAAATTAACTGATTTAAAATATGGTTCCTTTTTACACAGAAATTACCATGTTTCAAAAGCCGAAGCTAAAAACTTCAAATTTATTTATATAATTAAATTTGAAGTTTTTAGCATCGGCTTTTGAAACATGGTAATTTCTGCGTAGCGAAGGAACCATATTTTTAAATCAGGTAATTTACAATATTTATCATTTATGCACTGTAAATTTACATTGAGCACTGTTTTGTAAAAAATAAAAAAATATCAATAAGAACACAGGATTATATATTTTACTGTTCTTTTTATATATATATATATATATATATATATATATATATATATATATATATATATATATATATCCAGGTATGATGAGAACGAATAGAGTACAATTCCAGCGTTCGTAACATTTAATTTAAAAGAGGGCTCATTAGAGAGTAATATTATTTATTTTAATATATAGTGCTCTGATTTTTTTTAATTAAACAGTATTAGAGAAATTTCGTAGAAAATATGCGTTCTCCAATAGGAATCGAACCTGTAACCCTCAATGGGAACTGTCATTTGATCTGATGTGCTGTTAACCATTCAGCCGAATATGAGTCATCAAAAATGCACAACTCTAGTTGACAACAGCAAAAAAATTAGATTAATTATTTATTACAAAAAATTTTAAACCGCTAACTTTATAGTTAAAAATAATAATTTACCTCCTAGAACAAAATTAAATAGGGCAAAAATTATTTACGAATTTAAATGCCCATTAAGGAATTGTATTCCTCAACAATCAAAATTCGTAAATAATAGGCAACACTACAACATGTTTGACACGCAGACTCACTCTACACTTTTCTAATCATAGCTCAGTTAGATCTCATTTAAATATTCATGGAGACCTACCGGACACTATTCGTAACATACTTGTTGACAACACAAATATAATAGTATCATATACATGCAGAAACAAACTATTTCTAATTTAACAGTTAAAATATGTAATCCTTGAAAATGGCTAAATGTATAGCCGAAAGCGCTCGGATAAAAAGAACATTCGGACAGTTTTTATATAATTTATCACCTGAAAAGAAAAAAAAAATTATGAGATCGCATGAGAAATTGTATAAAAATTAAAGCAAAGCCCCTTGTCTCTCGTATTCAACGAAATGCATATATATATATATATATATATATATATATATATATATATATATATATATATATATACCAATGTCAATGTGTCACTGTAACTCTTTTCAATTAAAGGGAAACGACTCTCAGTAGCACAATGTACCACTGCGACGCACTTTTTCAGATATTATGTTCATGTTCAAAGTTTATATTATTAAGTGTTGGTTTGTTTGTTTTTAATGGCCAAAGTCCGACAAACATTTTAAGGCATTTTTATGTTTATACATTCTTTTTATAGATACAAATATTTAAGTAAATGCTCTGTTTATAATAAACAGTATTAAACAACATTTACTGGCCTGAATGCTCGTGAAATTTTCATAGAAACTATTTGTCCTCCGAGAGAAATGGAACCTGTATCCTATACGGAACCATCATATAGCCTGATATATATATATATCGGTGCCTTTAACCGATTTGGCCACAGAGGAGCGTTCGGTTATCAAGGTCGATTTTAAACTACAATCTTCCATGATTCTCTCACGTACATTCATATCTGCTCAATGCGTATCAAAATGTAAACAAATGACGTCACATTATGAAATGGACAAAGTCTGATAATTATTTTAAGACACTTTTATGTTTATACATTCTTTTTATAGATAAACATAAAAATGTCTTAAAATAATTGTCGGAATATATATATATATATATATATATATATATATATATGATTAAGAACTCACAAAACTGTTCAAGCTCTCCATTTAAGAGTTCTTTTTGGGAAGTATTTGTACAAGTCTAAGGATACTTAAAAATATATCGTAATTCGTTCCGCACGCAAGTAGAAATTTGGTTATATTTTTGATTTTCTTCGAAAAAGAAAAATCCATATTTTCATATTTATCTTTAATTTTAACATTTATTTTTGTAGACGTTGAATTTTTCTGAACGTTAACAGAATTCATCTCTTTACACTCTAAGAATTTGGCTCCATCACTTCCAACATTGGCCAAAAGTCCTTTCGATAGTTTTCTTGTAAATATTGACATAAAAAAGATGATTTCTTGTGGTCGGGAATTTACAAGATATGTTTATGTATGCTCAAAGAAATTTGAAGAATCTACCATCAACAAAATGAAAGCTCTATTTACCTCTAGTCTGAAATACATTTTCCATTTTCATATTTTGTTTATTAAATCAAATCCTGTAGTTCTTGGTGGTTTTGTGACATAGGGCCAGAATTTGTGCTTCTGCCAAGACTATGGCGTCGATATCGACATGTGATTGTCGAAATGTTCAGTTTAAAACTGAACTGCTTGAGACTATTCATTCTGATGATTTGATTATAGCAGTTTAAATCAGAATTTTGAGGGGAAGTTAGTCAAGGTTGGGTTTTTTTCTCTTCGATAAGACTAAATAAACAAAGAAACAAAAAATGCCATGTAGTGAGAAAGACAACAGGCAAGTTGCTCTATGGATTCGAGAAAGAGATGAAAAAAGAGTAAGGAAACGAAAGAAAGGAGACTTTATAAAAATAAATGAAGAGATGAAAAGAAAGAAATGACAAAAATAAAACAAAAATAGGAAAAAAGTTTTCGATGAAATTTTTGACTGAAAGAAAAAGAAGAAAAAATAAATAAAAAGTAAGAAAAGAAAGAAAAAAGAAATCGAAAAAGAAAAGAAGGAGAAAAAAGACAAAAAGAAGAAGAGAAACTGAAACGAAAAATACGAGAATATTAAAAAGGGAATAAAAAAAGATAAGGAAAAAGGAAAAAGAAAAAAATGAATAAAAGAAAAGTGGAAAGAGGAAAAAAATGAGTGGTAAAAAGAACAAGAAAAAAGAAAAAATAGAAAAAAGAGAAAAGGAAACAGAAAAAGAAAAAGGAAAAAAAAACAAAAATTGAAAGAAAAAAAGAAGAAAAATAGAAAGAAAAAAGAAAAAAAGAAGAAAAATAGAAAGGAAAAAGAAAAAAAGAAGAAAAATAGAAAGGAAAAAGAAAAAAAGAAGAAAAATAGAAAGAAAAAAGAAAAAAAGAAGAAAAATAGAAAGGAAAAAGGAAAAAAGAAGAAAAATAGAAAGAAAAAGGAAAAAAGAAGAAAAATAGAAAGAAAAAAGAAAAAAAGAAGAAAAATAGAAAGGAAAAAGGAAAAAAGAAGAAAAATAGAAAGAAAAAGGAAAAAAGAAGAAAAATAGAAAGGAAAAAGAAAAAAAGAAGAAAAATAGAAAGAAAAAGGAAAAAAGAAGAAAAATAGAAAGAAAAAAGAAAAAAAGAAGAAAAATAGAAAGAAAAAAGAAAAAAAGAAGAAAAATAGAAAGGAAAAAGGAAAAAAGAAGAAAAATAGAAAGAAAAAAGAAAAAAAGAAGAAAAATAGAAAGAAAAAGGAAAAAAGAAGAAAAATAGAAAGGAAAAAGAAAAAAAGAAGAAAAATAGAAAGAAAAAGGAAAGGGTGAGGAAAAAGAGTAAAAAATATACGAGAAACAATCCAAGAGAACGAACAAAAGAAGAAAGAGAAAAAAGGGTGAGAAAAAAAAAAAAGAAAATAACAAGAAAAGAACTAAAAAAAAGTAAAAAGCGAAATAAAGAAAAGAACGTGAAGATCAGGAAGAGAAAAAGAAAGGGCGGTGAAAAGGAGAAAAAGAAAGGGAGGAGAAAAAGAAAGAAAGGAGAAAAGGAGAAAAAGAAAGAAAGGAGAAAAGGAGAAAAAGAAGGGGATGAGAAAGGGGTAAAAAAAATGAAAAGGTGGAGAATAGAAGAAAAGGAAAAGAACGCTGAAAAAGAGGAAAAGCAAAAAAGGAGAAAAATGGAAAATTAATTGAACAAAACGAAAAGTGATAAAAAGAAGAAAAGAAAATAACGAGAAATTCGGAAAGAGAAAAAAAAATGAAAATACGAACGAGAGAATGAAAACTAAATCAAGACAGAAAACAAAGTCCGGTCGGCCTTCGTTCATTTAAACATCTTTCTCCTTATATCTTACGTTTCTTAAGGTAACTCTATTTTCCCTTAATTGAAACAGTCCTGGCGACTTTTCCACGCCTATTGTCTGCAACAGACATCTTGCGATAATACAACTAAAATTACTCAGAGAATCTTTTTTGCTATTTATTTAATTTGCTTTCTTTGTGTTCTTCGGCCTCCTCGAGACATTTTGTGCGCGGACGAATACAAAGCCCGGTAAAAATGTCCGTCAAAGGCCAAGTGGGAGCAAAGAAATATAAAAAAGCTCTCGAGTTTTTGACAATAAATTAATTTGTAAATAATGAATTTTAGGTTGCTGTTTTTATTAAAGTATGTGTGTGTGTGTGTGTGTGTATAATTGATTCTGCAAGTGTGTATATATTTATGCATTTAAGTTTTAGGTGTACTGAAGAATATACAGTATACATTGGCAGACGAGTTTGCCTATTGTTACTCTACAGCAGGCGCATTGTTACCTTCATCCGTGTCTTTACGAACGAATCTTCTGCTACGTGCTGTCTCTCTTCAGCAGGTGGGTGATCATGGCTCTCCACAACACCCTATCCTTTGTTGGCTCTTTTACTACCTCTCCCATATTCTGTTCTGCCACCTGTTTACACAAAATCGTTAGATATGTTACTCGATGCTTCCCTCTGCACATCTTGCATCCAATATCCCGTGAGTGTCATATTCTCCAAACCTTCTCTTCTTATAATGTGTCCCCAAAATTTTAACTGCATATTTCTGATTCTAAGTGTAAGTAGATAAAGGCGTTGGTTAGCTCCAGTGACAGGGCCCAAAGAGTGTGAGTGTGTCTATATTTCTGAGATGAAGTATTATGTACACTATTTACATTATTTATACTTTTGCCCTCATCTCTGTCACCATATTTATTACAACATTTCGGCCGTTGTACACTCCAGCATTTTTCAGGTGGTTGGAATGTCAAACTGAACCCTTTATTTCGCTCACTGGGGTAGACTGTTCTAGTTCCACGTGCCATGTTTAATGGATGTCAGTTATCAGTTATCTCCTGTTAATTTCCCTCTGAAAGTTCTCCACTGCCTTAACCGGGTATTGAACTCACGCTCTTTGGGTCCTGTCACTGGATCTAACCAACGCCTTTATCCACTGGGCCATTTAGGCAGTGGAGAACTTGGAGAGGGGAATTAAACGTTGTAATAAATATGGCGACAAAGATGAGGACAATCGTCCGAATAATGTAAATACTATACATAATACCTCATCTCGGAAATATAGACAAAATACAACCTATTTCAAACGAAGACATGCGGCCATGATGGCGATTGACAACCGAAAGCACTCGACACAAATACAAGAACGGGGGTGTTTTTCAAAAACTTAGACTTTACACCCAAAGGTTGAAATGAAATTTTTTTTTTTTCATTTCAACCTTTGGAAGTAAAGTCTGATGATCCAGAGCCCTGTTAAAGGGGTTGTGGTGTGGTTAATGGAACCTTAAAATGCTCTGTTTTTATTCAATATTTTATATATATATATATATATATATATATATATATATATATATATATATATATATATATATAAGGGCTTAAACACTAGTACTCCATGGTCATAATTTATTACATTGGAATCGGAATTACGATCCAATTCATCAGACATACAAATTCAAAAACAAATCGGAAAAAAGTAACTCCGGGAATAAAACTAAAATTTAGTGAGAGTGTATGTATGAGAGTGGGGGACGAATGTGAGAGGTAAATGAAAGCTTTAGAGAGGGGGTAACAGACGAGAGAAGAACAGGAAGGCCTAAAAGTGAAGGTGGGGATTAAAAATTAATACCAGCAATACATTTTTGAAAAAATGATTACCAGCAATACATTTTTGAAAACAATATTACCAACAATACATTTTTGAAGAAAAAATATTACCAGCAATAATAATTTTGTTGGCATTAAATAAACTATTGACGTTGATATGACTAAAACAAAACAAACCAAGTCAAATATTGGGGTCAGCACAGATCAATTTCTCTTAGTAGAATTCGCTTACCAACTTAATGTTTTTATATGAATTTAATTTATTTTAGTTCATTCGAGCGGGTTTTCTTGTCTTTGTTGACTAGTTTCTGCAATGCTGATATAGTTTCCGTCGAGACAACACCATCCCACCACCCGGATGTCTGTTGTCGAAATATCGAACCTTAGCTTGAGAGGATATCATATTTTTCTTTCCTGAACGTTCAGCAATGTAAACTGGTAAAGTCGATGAATTTCAATAGTTTTGATAACTTTATTTTACTTTTAGAGTTTCTCATATGTTATTGAAATCTGTATACGGAATAGTCGGAATAAGCTAATATATCTATGACTAGCAGGGTTACCTCGCGTTATCCGTGTATTACGTAACAATATGATTTCTCAATCAAACTTCAGTAGAGAATCAGCTATTATAGTTTCGTAAGAATTTTGTCTGTACTCCATCTTGAATGAACTTAAGGGTTAGTCTTTCAGGATTCATGTCTCCAGTTCCCCTATGAATTGGGAAACATTAAAAAAGTATATAAATTATTTTAGATAGTCATAAAAGTAGTCCTTTGAAGATTTGACCATCCATGTGGATTTGGAGTGAACCCAAATCTTCCGGAAAGACAAGTGGATGGAGAGGGATGGTACCCTAGCATTATCGATATAAACAGAGAGAATCAGGAAGTCTAAAAAGTGGGTCCAGCCGTGAGAGAAATAGGTAGATGACCAGAGGAGTGAGAGCTGCCCAGCGGCTAGTGACAGAAGGACTGGCAGTGAGGAATCAAGAGCCGCCGACCCCAGAGGCCAGTGAATTTAGGGAGATAGCTGTTCAGCCGAAGGGAAAGATAGCCGGCTAATTGAGAAATCGTATTGTTGAGAACTCTTAAGTAGTTTCTTTAAAAACATTTGTCGTTACTACTATTATTTGTTGAAAGCGATCACAGTCGGCGAGATTTGCACATAGCGTGTGGGGTTGTATATGCAAATATACTCAACCTTGGATTTCATCACAGGTGCAGTGAACGATGGGCGGTCGAGGAATGTTGTCACAATTAAGCCACGAAATTATCACAATTGTATAAAAATAATACAATTAATGTACAAAATCATGATGAACAACAAAATTGTACATTATTCGGATTATTGTCCTCATCTTTGTCGCCATATTTATTACAACATTCCGACCGTTGTACGCTTTTGCCTTCTTGGAACGTCGGTTGAAATGTCGAACTGAACCCTTTATTTCGCTCACTGGGGTAGACTGTTCTAGTTCCACGTGCCATGTTTAATGGATGTCAGTTATCAGTTATCAACTGTTAATTTCCCTCTGAAAGTTCTCCACTGGGTATTGAACTCACACTCTTTGGGTCTTGTCACTAGATCTAACTAACGCCTTTATCCACTGTGCCATGTGTCCTTGAGGACATATGTGTATGAATTTCTGGCTATTATAAACCTAATGTTTTCAGTAACCATTTTTTACCATTTTTTACCGTTTTTTTCATATTACAATTTTTTGCTGTTATCATTTGATGTTTTTACCAGAGCTCATATTGCAATTTTTGTTGTTATTATCACTTTTCTCTGGCACTCCTCATTACTGGTTCCCATATTGTATTCGTTTCTATGCTTGGTCGGCTCAGGAGATTTTTGTGGCCTAGCATATGTGCTGATTCCTTTACGAATTTTCCAGTTTACGAATTTTCCAGTGGTGTTCTTTGTCTATGATTTCAACCTGATCCCACAGAGGGCGGTGATCTCCTTTCTCTCTCTCCCCATAAAATCGTCCTTTCTTAAACAAGTAGCGTGATATATTCTACAATATATTCACCCTTTATTTTTTCACCTTTTATTTAAAGCATATTTAGTTATTTGAAAAATAATTTCCGAATAAGAATAAACCTTTGTCTTCTAATATATTATTATAACAGTTGCACACGAATACATTATTAATTTCTAATGATTAAAATGCCCTTTTTGTTAATTTCAGAATTTAACTTAAAGCATTATATGCCCCTCATTATGAGTATGAATAAAGAAGAGATGTGTCTACTTTTTGGTTTGTGTGTGTGTGTGGGGGGGGGCTCAAACTACGTCATAATGTTTCTCAAAATGCTGCTAACATTAATAGAGCATGGGGTGAAGGATTCACTTGTGATCGGACAGTACGGGGATGGTTTCTGAAGTTCCACAGTGGGGATACGATTCTTGAAGACCAGAGGGGTAGATGACATCCATCTGCAATTGTAAACCAATATCTGAAAAGAGTAGTCGAACAAAATCCACGTCAAAGTGAGAGAGAAATATCTCAGATAATGTGTGTCAGCACATCAATAATTTGGTTTGGTTTGTTTTACGGCATATCAACCTCAATGGGTTATTTAATGCCGACAAGATTTTTTATTGCTGGTAATATTTTTTTATCTATCTATCTATCTATCTATCTATCTATCTATCTATTTTAGTATATATTGATTTGATTTGGTCTGTTTTACGGCATATCAAACTCAATGGCTTATTTAATGCCGACAAAATTTTTATTGTTGGTAATATGTTTTTCTTCAAAAATCTATTTCTGGGAACATTTTTCCTTGAAGAAATCTGTAGCTGGTAATATTTTTTTCCAAAGAATGTATAGCTGTTTGTATTGTTGATATTTTTTAAAAAGTATTGCTGATAATAATTTTTCCTTCAAAAATGATTACTGGTAATAATTTTTTTTATTACAAAGTATTTCTGGTATTAAAACCTATTTTTACACAAGTTTGGGTATTAGCCATTTGCCCATAGCTGGGACCCTAACAGGAGCTACCACCCCGGGTCAGCAATTAAGAGGTGGTTCCATGTTACTCAAAACCTCCTGATCAGAGGCCTTGCTGCTGGACATAGTTTATCGTCTTACCCAGGACGTGAATGTAGTTTATCGTCATACCCAGGGCGGTCACGTCAATAATATTAGACCATTTCAAGAAAATTGGTAAAGTGAAGAAACCCGATAAATAGGTTACACATGAACTCAGTGAAAGTCAAAGAGTTTGACGTTGTGAAGTGTGTTCAATGCTGAATCTGCGAAATTCAAATGATCCATTTTGTTGATCGACTTGTGATTAGAAATGGATCCTACATGACAATTGTTACGCGATCGGCTCAGTGGCTTGAACATGACAATCCCAAACAATTTCCAAAACGGAAATTTCTCAATCAGAACACCCTTCTTACTGTCTGTAGACCGCCATTGGCATTATTCTGTCTGTAGACCGCCATTAGCATTATTCATTACAACTTTTTGAAATATAACTAGAGAATCACTGCCGAAGTTTATTGCCAGCAACTAGATGAAATGCACATTCAGTTAAGCAAAATGCGACAGCTTCTTGTTAATCGATAATTCTGCTTCACCGTAATGCACGGGTTTATGTTACCCGGATGTCATTGCAGAAGCTCAACAACAATGATACGAACCTTTGACACATCCACCCTATTCTCCCGGTCTCTATAGCACTGACTACCACTTTTGCCTGCATCGTGACAATTTCTTAAGCCGAAAGTTATTCCGTTGCAAAGAAGATACAGAAACGGCATTCAAAGATTTCTTGATGTCCAAAGTTTTATCGTGAAGGTACAAATAATCTTGTAACTCAATAGCAGAAATATATCGATATCCAGTGTTTCTATTTTGACTGATTTAAACACTGTTTAAATATATTAATTCATGAAAAAAATGTTCATTTTAAAATTGGCTGCCATTTTCAGAAAAACCTAATGATTTGAATGACGTTGCTTTTAAACTGGAAACAATAAAATATCACCATCTTTTTTGCTACATTTTCTAATATTTTTCCATGTTTTACTTTACAAACATTTTCCATTATATAAAGTAAATAAAAATAAATTGATTAAGAGTTTAAGCCGAACGGATAAACGAATGCCATTCTTGGAGGTTTTACTGATTCTATGTGTATGCTTTTAACCATTTTATTCTTCAATTTTAATTTCTGCTACTTTTTATTTAAAATTAATTTAATGACGTAGGGTTAGAAATACATAGAATATTATTTAAAATTATTTTAAAAAGTATGACTTTTTATATTTATATTTTTCTATAACTTATTAATGATAATTCTTTAAAAAATATGAATATTCAACAACTCGTATAGTCAGTAGTCCTGTATTATTTAAAAAAAATTGAATGAAGTTAGGTTTAAATTGGAAATGCTAAATTTTTTTCTACTTTTTCTAATGCCATTTGATTTTAATTTAAAAATGTCTTCTGTTATATTACAGAATAGATGCACACACACATTATATATATATATATATTTATTAAAGACATTTTTATGTTTAACGTTGTTTTTTATAGATACAAGTATTTAAGTAAATGCTCTGTTT
Source organism: Acanthosepion pharaonis (assembly GCA_903632075.3). Taxonomy (NCBI): domain Eukaryota; kingdom Metazoa; phylum Mollusca; class Cephalopoda; order Sepiida; family Sepiidae; genus Acanthosepion; species Acanthosepion pharaonis. The sequence goes on from CAHIKZ030005136.1 coordinate 916,431, forward strand.
ATGATAAACAGTATTAAATAACATTTACCGGCCTGAATGTCCGAGAAATTTTCATAGAAAATATTTGTTCTTTGACAGGATTCGAACCTGCATCCTATACGGAACCGTCATTTACGCTGACGTGCCTTACCGTTTGGCTACAAAGAATCGTTCGGTAGACAAGGTCGAATTTACTGCTTATAAACTTAAATCTTCCATGAATCTCGTACATTCATAACTGCTCTGGCGTATCGAATGTAAACAAATGATGTCATATATTAAGAAATGGACAATGTCCGACAATTTATTTATTAAAGACATTTTTATGTTTAACGTTGTTTTTTATAGATAATGTTAATGTTATTTAATACTGTTTATCATAAACAGAGCATTTACTTAAATACTTGTATCTATAAAATACAACGTTAAACATAAAAATGTCTTTAATAAATAAATTGTCCATTTCTTAATATATATATATATATATATATATATATGCCCCCTCTCGTAATTTGAGAGGATAATAAAAAAGTTATGGATGATTTAGTGATTTACTGCAAAGACCATGGCGGCCAAAATGATCAGAACGGTTGCTTTTACTCCGTGTTTTAGTATATTTAACCGGCGAACTCTAATTTTTTTAATTTGTTTACGTGACAGTTTGTTTACTAAACATGAGCAAGAATATCTGCAGTGTACTTTGTTAATATAATGCCACTTACTCCGTTACCAATTCGTCAGCAGATTATGAAGCTTCGAAAGAAGGATAATTTAAGTACAATCATCGTAGACCTTAAGAATACCATGAACAACACTTTTTGACTTGTTAATAATCTTTGCAATAGACCCAACTATTGCAAAGATTGTTAACAAGTCAAAAAGTGTTGTTCACGGTATTCTTAAGGTCTACGATGACTGTGGTTCGTGTGAAGCACAGAAAGTCTACAGGTAGGCCAAGAAAAACGACCAAGAGAGAAGATCGTGCTATGGTAAAGTTGGTTAAAAAGGACAGATTTAAAACTGCTTCTGCTGTTTCTCGGGAAATGATCATTTTACTGAGGAAAACTTTATCTCGAAAAACTGTGTCTCGTCGTTTAGTTGAACATGGCCTACACGCAAGAGCACCTGCAGTGAAGCCACTGATCAGATCCAAGAATAAAAAGTGTCGTTTTACCTTTGCAACCGAACATGTGTTGTGGTCTCAAGAAAAAATGGCAAACGGTGCATTTCAGTGATTAAGTATATGTTATTTGGCTCAAATGGGAAAAGGTACGTACGTCGAAAAGTAGGTGAAAAATTGTCGCCTAAATGCCTTAAGACTAGTGTTAAATTCGGTGGAGGAAGTGTCATGGTTTGGGGGATGATATCTGGAGATGGTGTGGGCCGTTTGGTGCGATTACATGGAAAGGTAAATGCAGGAGTTTTTAAACAACTTGTAAAAGATCATGTCTTGCCTGTGCTGAGAAATTCAACTAAGCAACCACCCATATTCATGCAGGACAATGCCTCATGTCACAAGGCTAAGGTGGTCATGAACTTCCTCAAGGCTGAAAAGGTTATTGTTATGGATTGGCCTGCTCAAAGCCCAGATCTCAATCCTATTGAAAATGTGTGGAATATTCTAGGAGAACGTTCGAAAGCCAGAAATCCTAAAACAACCGAGCAATTATGGAATGCCCTTCAGGAAGAATGGAATAAGTATCACCCAGCAAGAAATTGAAAATTTAATTTCCTCATGCAGTCGAAGATGTCAAAGCGTGATTGAAGCTAAAGGGATTCACACTAAATGTTAAATAATTCCAGTATTCTCTGTCATTTTTGAATATTTTGTTATTTTTTCAACCGTTCTGATCATTTTGGCCGCCATGAGTTTTGCAGTAAATCACTAAATCATCCATAACTTTTGTATTATCCTCTCAAATTACACCAAAATCTCAGACAATAACAATTAATATTGTATTTATTGTCTGTGAAAATTATAGAATATAAAACAACTTTGATAAAAAATTATACCTACTTTTCTGACGAAAACAAGGCTGTTCTGAACATTTGGGCCGCAAATGTATATATATATATTACCTACTAGAACTATCCGTAGTTTATTAAATAGCACCAGCAGACAACATATTACATCCGATTCTTGCATCTGTCAAATATCAAGCAAAAACTGTGACCTAAAATATGTGGGTGAAACATGTAGGTCCGTAAAATCTCGTGTTTTCGAACATAAACGAGATATTAGCCTCGGAAATTTTAACAATGCTTTAGTTGTACACACAACTAAAGCAGATCATAATTTCGATTTCGATTCCGTGAAGGTATTAAAATATTTTCATAATAAAAATCTCAGGAGGATTTATGAAGCAGGTATAATATCCATCTCATGCACGGTGAATACTAGACCTGGTTTCTTTAATATTTCCCCTTTTTTAGCGAGATTAATGCTCGACAAACATACACATAAAAATTTTAGATCGTAATAGAATTCTTTTCATTTTCTTTTTCATTCAAAATAATCAAAAATTTTTAGGAATACGTTTTGAAGGCGTCGCCCATGTGACGACAACGTGACCATGCTAAACGGAAAGCTGATCATTTTAAAATTTTCAGTTATCTGTTATGGATAAGACTTGTTTTTTATGTCCATCGTCTTTGTCAAATTGAACTGAATTGTATTTTAATGAATATTGTCCTGAAGAAGGTTTATTAAACCGAAACGTCAGACGTCGACATTTCATTCATTTTAAACAACATAATTGCATTTAAGGATTTTTGTTTGTTTTTTCCAAATTTTCTTCATATATATATATATATATATATATATATATATATATATATATATATATATAGTGCTGTTTTTTTTACTAAATGTTCTCTTCTCCGATCAAACGAAAGTTGAGCTAAATTCAAAGGATAAGCGAAATAAAATCTGAAGACGAAGCATTATAAAGTACAGGCTTTCGGGAAAGCAGATGAGCAACATGCTCCATAAGTTTTCTATGGGGTTGAGGTCAGGAGATTGGGGCAGCCATGTCATAACACTCACCTGGATCTCATCAAAGCATTCCTTCAACAATTTTGATTTGTGACAGGAAGCATTATCCTGCATAAAAATGAGTTGATGGGGTCGATTTACACCCTTTCAGCAGAAGGGAGAAGAAAAGACTCTAATATTCTCTTGTACTGCTCGCTCCTGAGGGTCTTTTCAATAGGTTTTAAGAAACCAGTTCCATGAAAAGAAAAGCATCCCCAGAACATTATACTGAACGGATGCTTGACAGTACTTATTGCTAAATTCAAAGAGCTTTCAAAGCTTCTTCTTCGGATTTTAGATCGCTTATCCTTTGAATTTAGCTCAACTTTCGTTTAATAGGAGAAGAGAACATTTAGTAAAAAAAAATCAGATGAGTAACTTTTATCGAACAGCACTTTATATATATATATATATATATATATATATATATATATATATATATATATATGTATATATTAATTTTAAAGATCTAAATATTATAGTTTAGGAATTTTAAACGAACACACAGAGGCATTGACACATGGATAAATGCGCTTTATTATAGAAAAGATAACTCAGTCATTTTGGTGGAGTTTTTGAAATATGGAATTAATATTGTTATATGCTTTGTTATTCGTACGAGTCTGAAGACATTTACTTTAAAGAGGCCGGAGATTATCTCGGTCAAACTTTGAGCATACTGTCCCGACTACTAAAGAATATAACAATTGAATGACTGTTTTTTTTTTTTTTTTAGTTATGTAACCTTTTTACATGATTTCATTTTCGGCCTTCGTGAAGTGTGTAGTTCAACCGATTAGGCTTTTCTTTTTTTGAGATCTGTACCTGAATAATTACTACTGGAAGAATCAATCTCGTTTTCAAATTAAAAGAAAAATGACCTCCTCCCCACAAAATTAAATTAACTAGACACTTGAGGTAGGTCGAAAAAAATTAATTATATGCGATATAATTAAAAAAAACAAGCACGAAGATAAAAGTTTGTGGCTCTCGATAATGACAATCATTCTTTACCGACTTTCGATATTTCTTGTAGGTTTTCAGTGAAAACAAAATGCCGGAAATGTTTTCAAACCTTTGAAGCTAACTTAACGAAAGAATCTCCTTTTGAAATGTTGGCATTGCGACAGTCCATAATCATCAAAAAGTTCAAATGATAGAATATTTTTAAAAAAATCAGCTGTTTTTCACGAATTGAGAATAAAAACAGTCGACATCAACAAAAACTGATATTCAGTGTTCATATCTCCTCTAACTTTTTTGTGTATGTATAATTCTTATATAAATCCTATACAACTTAACAAGATCTGTCTATATTTCTGAGATGAGGTATTATGTACACTATTTACATTATTCGGACTATTGTCCTCATCTTTGTCGCCATATTTATTACAACAGAAATATAGACATATACTGAACGGCCGAAACGTTGTAATAAATATGGCGACAAAGATGAGGACAATAGTCCGAATAATGTAAATAGTGAACTTAACAAGAATTCTTGATATAAAACTTTTATTGTTTCTCTGCATTGAATTTTTTGTTCTCCAACCTTCTTTTGCTGATTTTCACCTGTACAAATTTTTTTTTTCGATATTATTTTGCTAATATTCCGGTCTGCTGTTTTGGTTTATGTCTCGTTATAAAATGCGCTTTTTGTTAGCGATATCGAACTAGTCTCATCTCTTATATTATTGTGAGATTTATTTCTATTTGTTTCGACTGATTTTAGAGAGCTGCAAAGCGTAACACACGAACCCGCAATAAATTCAGAGCAGCAAAAAAAAAAAAAAAAAAAGAAAAAAAAAGAAGTTTGGTTTCTTATGTCGTGCTAGACAATTTTTCTCGCCAGAATGTACCTTCCATAATTACAAATTTTCCATTTGTCTTTACTTTGAATATTGCTTCTCCATCTGGTTTGGTGCTCTTGCTATATATTTAGCCATTTTTGATAAAATCCAAAGAACCTGCAATGTTATTGGTCCTGACCTGGCATGTCGACTTCAGTCCCTTTCCCACTGCCGTAACGTAGCTTCCATCTGCCTTTTTATAAATACTTTCATTTCTGTTGTGCTTTTTTATTATTTATGCCATGTTCTCGGTGCAACTGTAACTGATTTTTATTATGTCTTTGTTGAATATTTTGTGTAGGCTGCTTGATTCCGAGAAGTGTTTGTGTAAGAGTTTAAAGAATATTTTTCCTACGTTTGTTTTTACGTTTTTGCTGTACGGTGAATTCAACCATATGCTATTTCTTATCTTGTTGGCCTTTTTTGACTTCTGTAGTGAGTATGTGAGCGTTGCTGGGAATCCGCTATCTTTTAGGGCTGTTTCATAGTCATTTTTAGCTTTGTTAAATATGGATTCATTGGAAGAATTGTCGGAAAGCCTGCGGTTAATCGATTTTGGTATCTGTTTGATCATAGAAGGCGGGTGGTTGGAAGATGTGTGTATATAGAATGGTTTATCATTAGGTTTTCTATATGGTTTATATGTGCCTTTTCTTAGGTTGAAGGTTAACATTTAGAAAATCTACTTCGTTTAGGTTAGTTTTTATATCTATGTCAAATCCATTATTTTTTGAAAATCTTTATTATTGCTTTTCTAGTTTGTCTGTGTTTTGTTTGTTACAGATTCTTAAGATTATCAGACCGTCGTTCATGTAGAGTCCTGTGTCATTTCTATCTATTATTTTGCTTAGTTCGTGTAGTAAGTAAATACCTTTGATTTCGCATATCCTAGCACCGTCAAAGCTTCCCATTATAATGTCAAATATCGCATCTTTCTTTATCCATGCTTCTTCATTGTGAAATAGTAATGATTTACAGGAGGGCTTAATGATGCCGATTTCGCTTGTTTTTTATTATTTGTTCCTGAGCATTGATGGCCTTACCTAGCGTGTTATATTAATAGCCGAGAAAAATAACAGCACTCGTGACCTGACGATTGCGTCTAGCATGAAACAGACTGTCGCCTCTAAGTGTTGACTTCTATGTTCACTTTTATATATATATATATATATATATATATATATATATATTGTACGCACCGCGCGTACGCACCGCACATACGCACATGTATATAATTGTTAAATAGTTTATATGGATTAAAGTGTTTGCTTATATCATATGATATCGTTTATCTAATATTTCATTGTTCTTTAATGGTTAGTACTTTATTTGTTTTTGCTTTGGTATTATATATTATATATTGAGATATTAATTATGAGGTTAGGTTTCTTCGTTTTTTGGTGTTTGTGTGTATATATTTATATGTACATACACACATACGCGTATAGGTGTGTAAGTTTAATATTCGTTCGTTTATTTATTAATAAATTAAGTGCATATTATATTAATTTCATTTATTTAATATTTACAGTTTATATTATATTTATTGCATTTTTTATTTAGAGTCTATATTATATTATCTATATTTATTTATTTTTAATTAGTACTTAGATGGCAAAGTAATAATTTATTTATATGTCTACTTTTACCCATTATTTCAGTTTTCTTGTTTAAGAGTTTATTTTGGTTTTTAAACTAATTATTGCTAATTTTTCTTCCAAGCATAATTTACTGTTTTTTTTACTGTTGATACTATATGGGGCTGGTATTTTTATAATTTTGCATTTGATTTTAGTGTGATTATTGTTTTCTTTTTGTCTCCATATGTATTTTGAAAGGGTTGTATTGTTTGTGTATTTTTTCTTTCGAATGACATTTTGTGGTTATAATGTCTTTCTTTAAATTCTTTTTCTGTGGCGCCTATGTAAATTTTTTCTTCGCTGTTAATGCTATTAGTTACGAGAGCTTTGTATATTATGTTACTGGTTAAACATTTATTGTTAAGTGGGCAATATTTTTGATTTCTGTAGTTACATTTAATGATGTTGTTTTGCTGCATGTTATTGTTATTGTTGTAATTGTTATTGGTTTTGTTGGGCATTTTTTATTGTGCTTAGTTATTATTTCCTCCATGTTATCCATGCAGCAGTAAGTAATTTAGATTTTATTTTTGTTGATAATTTTTGATAATTTGCTTTTTTTAGAGAAGTGTCAATCAATTATATTGAAGAATATTTTCCGTATTTTTGCTTTTATTGTATTATTGGGAGGGTTGAAACAAATAATATTTCTTCTTCTGTTGTTTTTGCTTGAACTGTTTTCGGTTTTGTATTTAATTTTGTTTGAATATCCGCTGTTTCTTAGGGATAATTCATGTTTTTTTTTAATTTTCTTTGAATACTTTTGGGATTCTAGAATTTGTTGAAATTCTTTTTATTTATAGATGTGTGTATTTGTTTGAAGACTTTAGGGCGTGGTTAGAATTTTTGTTAATGTATATTTCGTTGTCTTTTGATTTTCCGTATATAGTTTGTCGTGTGTGTTATAAATATTTAGCCATTATTTAAACATCAAACTACCCATTATTTATAGATAAATTGAAAGACATCTATTTATAAAAAAATTCTAAAGTTTCAAATTTTGCATAAGGCTTCCTAGCATTCTCCTGCTTTATTATTTACAGTTTAATTAAATATGGCGGATCAAACAAAATATGATCAAATTGTCGCATTGGAAATGGCTTGCATGAAGAATTGTAAGGCGATAAAACAGTTGAATGATTGTAGAAACATCGTGGAAAAAGTTTAAAGCGGAGCAAACAACCCCAGAAAATTCAATTTCAGGAAGACAAGGTTCCATTTATAACAGGAGAGTCATGGAAGATGTCACGAAGGTGAAGAGAAATCCACGAAGAAATATATACGAGGAAGATGACAAAAAGCTGGATATTTCGGATAATTAGCTAAGGAGGATTATGAAAGAGGATTTCGGGTGAAAGTCATGCAAGATTCAAAAATGGCAGCTGCTCTCAAGTGCCTCAAAGCAAAAACTGGCTTGACAGTGAGAAGGAAATGTTACGGGTACAACAGTGTGCAACAAAGTCTTCGTTTGATCGGACGAGATGTTTTCACTGTGGAGGCTGTGTTTCCACCAATTCGCCAGGGAATATTCGGAAACAACTTCAGCAAATCCAATTTCAGGAAGAAACCTTTCCGTTTGTACCAGGAGAGTCATGGATTTGCGCCAAGAAATATTCCTGAAGGTGTCAGAACACATTTCAAGCGGTAATAACCAACTGATACCATTGTTTGGCCGGCTGTTTCTTCCTATGCCTCGAAATTGCGCTTGGTTTTGAGTGAAAAAAGGTTTGAAAGTGAATAGCAGCATATATTCGAGTAGGGGGAGATGTGTTGCCCTGGTTGCCAGCCACATTTGGAAGTCGCTATGTCTTCAAAGTTTAGGAAGCACTGTCTGATGTTGATGCTAGACAGTTTGCAGAAGGGTTGGGGTTGAACCAGGTAATTTTACATTCCACTATTCGTGTATCGGTATTACTAATGGTGGTTGTGTAAGACAGTTTACTTTTGGAACAACTTTTTTGGAGGGCCTTTTCGTATAGTTTTTTATTCTTATTAAAATTTTTTTCATTCGACGCTAGTTTACTAATCCTGGTGCAAACGGTAGTGGGTCTTTGTCGCAGGATTGCACTGGGGTGGTTTGAACTGATATCAATATAATTGGGGGTTTCGTTCTCTTTATGGGAATGTTCAAAGGTTTCATCATTAAGGGTGATATCTAGGGAGTCAACTATTTTAAGGTTAGAAGAACTCTCGATCATAAACCTCAGGAATCTGAAGCTCTGATAATTTTCTTTTTTAATTTCGCTGTCAGTGGATCATTACTATTAGGGATGAGGATGAGCCCTTCATCCTGATACAGCCCTATTAGTTCTGGTTTTACGAATCTATTAAGCACATCTAAAATGTAAAAACATACTAGGTCTGAAACTTAAGCTGAGTCATAGGTTCCCATGGGGACGTCGAATTCGTCATTGTGGCGCTTAGTCTAAGTGGAATTATTTAGTGTTAGTAGTGACTTTCTCGCCGTTAAGATGATGTCAGTTTTATCATCCATTATTTCTATATAGTTCTTTGCAAAGTTGATACTATTGACCAGGAGGTCCCATAGTTATAGAGTCAATTATATCAAATTTAATTAATGTTGCTTTATTCTTATTCCTCATGTTAGTGAACCATTTCAGACGAATCCTTTCAAAGGTTAGTACTGGTTGTGATTATGAAATTTCGGCTATATATATATATATATATATATAGTTGTATATATAGGCAGCAATCCTTCCTTTATGCATGTTTCATTAAAAACGACAGACAAGGTACTACGGTTAAGCTTTTTATTTAATTTTTCTTGTGTTCGAACAAGAGCTTTCTTTTCTGGACAAAGAGTGTGTAAAAAATGTCCAAATGTTTTATATTTCTGAGCGCTTTCGGCTATACCTTTAGCCATTATCAAAGATAATTCGATTTTTCAGCTTAACTGAGTGTGTGAATTATGTGTATGTTTTAGTGTGTTGTAAGGATGTTTTAATTTCGAAATACGGCTAGTGTACTTGTTTGTAGTTGATATTGTTAAGAGTTGGCTTTTTCTCTTTTATTATTCGAACACAAGAAAATTAAATAAAAAGCTGAACCGTCGTACCTTGTCTGTCGTTTTCAATGAAACATGCTTATATATATATATATATATATATATATATATATATATATATATATATATATGTGTGTGTGTGTGTGTGTGTGTGTGTGTGTGTGGGTGTGTGGGTGTGAAAATATGTAGAAAATAGGAAAGAACTCGTTAGGTAAATAATCCAAAGTTCTTTAGTATGAAAAATATGATTATAAAAAAACAAATGTTAGCTAAAAAAAAAAAAAAAAAATTTAGACACCCCAATCTTACCCTGACTTGACCTCTTTGAATGTAACTGAGATATTGATATAAATTATTAACCCTTACGCCCCTTTTTTAAATAATTGCTCTAGCTGTTACCATAGTAATTTTAATTTTAGTAATGAACATGCTTATAAAAACGCGTAAATTTCAAGAATTAGTTATTCCAAAAATTTTGCTTCAAGATGGAACAGACCTTGGTACTTTAATTAAATTTAATTCAAATAATTATATTGAAGTTTTCGGCTCTTGTTTTGAAACATGAGAAGGAATCATATTTTTAAATAAATAATTATATATATATATATTAAAGACATTTTTATGTTTAACGTTCTTTTTTATAGATACAAGTATTTAAGTAAATGCTCTGTTTATAATAAACAGTATTAAATAACATTTACCGGCCTGAATGTACGAGAAATTTTCATAGAAAATATTGGTCCTTTGACAGGATTCGAACCTGCATCCTATACGGAACAGTCATTTACGCTGACGTGCCTAACCTCTCGGCCACAAAGGAGCGTTCGGTAGGCGAGGTCGAATTTATATATATATACTAAGGTTTTACAAATTCCGACTAATTTGTTTTATGTTAAAATTAAAATGGGAAAATTTTGAAAAGTTCATTTAAATATTCATATCACAAACCAACAAAAAAAATTATCAAAAAACAAATTTTAATGAATAATTCCCAGATATACAATGCATAAAAAGATTTCAAACTCTGGAAGACGTTGTAATAAAATCGAAATAGGCAACATTGAATAGGTTGCCTTTCTCCAAAGGAGAATCGTATATTGAAGTATATATAGATAAATAGATATATATAGATAAATAGATAAATAGAATCACGTAAAAATTCAGTTTAACCGTTGAAAATGACGTCACCTTTAAGTGACTTGAAATTGATTCAACGACAATGGAGAACTCTAGAATTTGCCAAACATATTTCAATAAAGAGACTATGGCTGCAATTCTTGACATCGACTGCAGTGACAGTCAAATGTACTTGAAAAATTTAAATGAGCTTTGGAAAGTTGACCAATTTTAATTCGGACAATAAAACAACTTAGTCGGAAATCGGAAAAAAAACTGAATAAAAAAATTGGTTGTACATACCTTGTCGGTGTTAAAGAAAACTCGTTTAAAATACTCTCTTTCGAGTAAAGTTTAGCCGTCGAAGGAGTTTTAATGCAGCCTGTTCGAGGTGACAGCCGTGATGTAGAGATGGAAAGATAAGTTGATACGAGAAAGTCAGATTTCTAGCTGGTTGAGAGGGAAAGCTGATCTGTTAGTTTGAGAGTGGCAGTTGGCCCACGTATCACTTACCTCCTGCGTTTTATGTCTATATAAATATATATAAGTCACAGGTACTAGCATAACATAATTTTAACTTACCGTTTCAAACATCGTTCAACTTGGCTCATAAACAAAATGGCGCTCGCCGAATACACAGCAGCTGTTACTGAGACTTGGAACCATGCGTACAGAATGGTCTTAGTCTTTTCCATATTTTCCATTCTTTCTATTTCATGTAGATGTGTCATACTTTATTGCGTAAACAGATCACAGCTGATTGAATTTTGCGTATCAGAGATACAGATTTTCCAAATCGAATTAAGGATTTCAAGTATTCATTACAACAGATATGTTATCAGCCGAGTTTCCCTAAGGAACTGTATGATAAAACTGAAATAAATAATAGAATAATGCGTTGCTTAGTTCTAAGGAATTCGTACAATTGATCACACTTATATTGTCTTTTCAAGCAATTTTTGTCGACCTATTTGGGAGTTGTAAAAATTTTCTTATATGAAAATGAAATCATCTTTAACTATAAATCAACTGTCTAAATTTCTTTACATGCATTATTTACATTATTCGGACTGTTATCCTCATCTTCATTACCATATTCACAACGTTTCGGCCGTTGTACGCTCCGGCGTCTATGTCTCTCTATATATCTGTCTATATCTCTGAGATGAGGTATTATGATTACTTGCATTATTTACATTATTCGGACTGTTATCCTCATCTTCATTGCCATATTCACAACGTTTCGGCCTTCCTATCTCTGAGATAAGGTATTAAGATTACTGGCATTATTTACATTATTCGGACTGTTATCCTCATCTTCACTGCCATATTCACAACGTTTCGACCGTTGTACGCTCCGGCCTTCACAACGTTTCGCCCTCTATATCTCTGAGATGAGGCATTATGATTACATGCATTATTTGCTAATTCAACAGTAAAAAGATGAGACCCATTTGACAGTCGATTAGTGCGGTTGTTTATTAATAACTTATTTATTTTATTTACATTATTCGGACTGTTATGTTCATCTTCATTGCCATATTCACAACGTTTCAGCCGTAATACGCTCCGGTCTCTAAGTCTATGTCTCTCTATATATCTGTCTATATCTCTGAGATGAGGTATTATGATTACTTGCATTATTTACATTATTCGGACTGTTATCCTCATCTTCATTACCATATTCACAACGTTTCGGCCGTTGTACGCTCCGGCCTTCTTTAGTTGATTGGAATTTGGAACAGAACCCTTTATTTCGTCCTATGGGATAGGCTGTTCTAGTTTCACGTGCCATGCCTCTTACGGATGTTTCAGTTATTTCCTCTTAACTTATCTCTCCAAGTTTTGGTTCATCACTGCTGTGACCTGGTATTGAACTCATAACTGCTTGGGTCTAGTCACTGGATCTAACCAACTTTTTTATCCACTGGGCCAAATTTCATTGTGAAAATGACAATAAAGATGAGGATAACAGTCCGAAGAATGTAAATAATACAAGTAATCATAATACCTCATCTCAGAGATATAGAGGCCGAAACGTGGTGAATATGACAATGAAGATGAGGATAACAGTCCGAATAATGTAAATAATGCAAGTAATCATAATACCTCATCTCAGAGATATAGAGGCCGAAACGTTGTTAATATGGCAATGAAGATGAGGATAATAGTCCGAATAATACAAGTAATCATAATACCTCATCTCAGAGATATAGACAGATAAGTTTCTTTGTATCAAATTTTCATCTTACAATTTCATCAAATCTAATTCCAAATATCAATGAAACAACCTCATTTGAAAACTGACTAAAATATTTCCTTATTTGGGTATCTGTCGAATATATTTCCTTATTTGGTCATCTGTTTAATATACTTGCTTATTTGTGCATCGATCTAATATTTTTCCTTATTTGGGCATCTAGTATATTTCTTTATTTGAATATTTGACTAACGTTTTTCCTTATTTCGACATCTTAGTCATATCTCTAATTATTTGGGCATATATTTGTTATATTTCCATATTTGGGCAAATATCTAATATCTTTCCTTATTTAGACATCTCTCTAATATTTTCTTATTTTTAATCTGAATATATATCTCATAGTTCCATAAAATTGCTTTATTTGGATATATAGCTAACATTCTTATTTGAATATCTTTCTAATATTTTTGTTCATTTTGCCATCTACCTAATATTAATATTATGTTCCTTATTTGGGCAGCTGCCTAATAATCTTTTTCTTATTTAGGCATCTGTCGAATATTCTTTTCCTTATTTGGGCATCTGTCTAATATTCTTTTCTTTATATGGGTATCTATCTAATATTCTGTTCCATATTTGAGCATCTGTCTAATATTGTTTTCCTTATTTGGGCACCTGTCTCATTATCTTTTCCTTATTTGGGCATCTGTCTAATATTGTTTTCCTTATTTAGGCAACTGTCTCATATTATTTTCCTTATTTGGGCATCTGTCTCATATTCTTTTCCTTATTTGGGCAACTGTCTAATATTCTTTACTTATTTGGGGCTCTATCTAATATTCTGTTCCTTATGTGGGCATCTGTCTAAAGTTCTTTCCTTATTTAGGAATCTGTTTAATAAACTTTTCCTTATTTGGGCATTTGTCTAATATTCTTTTCCTTATTTGGGCATCTGTCTAATATTGTTTTCCTTATTTGGGCATCTGTCTAATAATCTTTTTATTATTTGTGTATCTGTCAAATATTCTGTTCCTTATTTGGGCATCTGTCTAATATTCTTTTCTTTATTTGGGCATTTGTCTCATATTCTTTTCCTCATTTGGGCATCTGCCTAATATTATTTTTGTTATTTGGGCAATTGTCTAATACTCTTTTTCTTATTTGGGCATTTCTCTAATATTGCTTTCCTTATTTGGGAATCTGTCTAAGATCTTCTCGCTGTGATTCTATCATTCTCTATTCTTTCTTTCTTTGTCTTGAAATGTTTCTTTCTTGCTTCAACCGCCATTGTTCCTTTTGTTTTTATAACCGATCACTTCATCTGGAAATCTCATTCTTGGCTGAAAACCTTTGTTCAATAAAAGGTGATCGGCACTGATATATTATTTTCCTTAAAGTCTTAATTGCCGGCATATTGTCTGGAACACAATTCTTTCATATACAAATGTTTCTTTTGTAAGCTTGGCTTTTATCCAACTTTTTTACACAACTTTCTATGAGGCGTTTACTGTTTTGCTTTATAAAATCCTATTACTCTAAAAAGCTGAATTGCTCAAATCTTTCTTCTTCTATATGCCTTGTCCGTTTATGGCTCTCAACACCTTCCTACGCTTTGTAACTCAAAGCAATGTTGATCTTTTGAATATTCCTCTGTCTACTTGTGTTGTCATCCATTTACACAGACTCATAAAGTTCTCAGAGAGCTGTCAAGTGAAAGTAAACAAGGCTTCAACAAGAGAGGTGTCAAGTGAAAGTAAACATGGCTCAAACAATCAAACAAGAAAGGTGTCAAGTGAAAGTAAACATGGCTCAAACAATCAAACAAGAAAGGTGTCAAGTGAAAGTAAACATGGCTCAAACAATCAAACAAAAGAAGTGTGAAGTGAAAGTAAACATGGCTCAGACGATGAAACAAAAAAGGTGTCAAGTGAAAGTAAACATGGCTCACACAATGAAACAAGAGAGGTGTCAAATGAAAGTAAACATGGCTCAAATTATCAAACAAGAGTGGTGTCAAGTGAAAGTAAACATGGCTGAAACAATCAAACATGACAGGTGTGAAGTGAAAATAAACTAGGTTCCAACAAGAAAGCCGTCAATTGAAAGTAAACATGGCTCTGTCTAACATTTGGATGAAATATATAGAAAATGGTTATAAAATGAAGACAGCCTGATAGACGAAAAGTCAAAAGAGAAATCACAATGCAATGTACTTTGAAAACAGAAAATTTACCAAAAATAAATGGACGGAAACGAGAGGCAATGTTAGTCGCAGAAATGTTTATTTTTTACCAAAAACTGGCAGCAGATCTATGTGGTCACCCTCTGGCGATGTGACCCTGACCTTAGACATTTCCAGCCGATTTTTAAAATCACTGCCTTTGAATCACACCTGGACGACATATTGCTGTCGAGATCTCAGTCTTCACATGAGAGCAAATTATTTGTTTTGGTCATCTGGGATGGATAAATTCTAAAGTGAATGAAATTTGTTTTGTGTTGATCAAAATCATTTCTAAATATATTTGGACATTCGATTTGTGTCACTTTATGTTTTCCACTTCTTAATAAGATGAATGTCGGTATTACGGTCCTATTCATACGTTTTTAAGTTGACAGACAACATTAATTATCAATTATATGTAATGTTTAGGATTAACTATTAATTAGTTATAGCTTCCAGGAAGTTCTTTTGTCTCTAGACATATTTTACTTCATCTTATAATGAGCTTCAGATATGACAGGCTGAGGGTATTTAATAAGATCTGGTTAAATATATTTGTCATTCATGTCAAGAAATGAGAATATGCCATTTGCAATCAAATTTTCATAAGATAGTTCATTTGCATTTATATTTAATGATTCAAAGAACGCCAAGCAGAACGATTGGCCCTCACGAATATTCACCTCATCAAATCTGTCCTTCTTTGAAAAAATTTTGTACACCCCTGGCTTACAACAACGTGTAGCGAAAAAGCTATTGGGAAAGATGTAATGAGTAACCGTTAACCATAAGCCCCAAAAGCCGAACTGCATTGGAAGAAGCTGACTGAAAGTTTGGTTTGGTTTATTTTACGGTATATCAACCTCAATGGGTTATATAATGGCGAAACATTTTTATTGCTGTTAATATTTTGTTTTGTCAAAAATCTATTTCTGGTAATCTTCAAAAATGTATTGCTTGTAATAATTTTTTTTCAAAAAAGAATTGCTGGTAATATTTTTTTCCTCAGAAATGTATAGCTGGTAATATTTTTTCTTTAAAAACATATTGTGGGTAATTTTTTTCCTTAAAAAAATTATTGCTGCTAATAATTTTTTTTTTATAAATTATTTCTTATATTAAAATCTATTTTTATACTTCCATAGTGTTTTTACCCCAGTTTCGGGGTTAACTATTTGCCCATAGCTGGAACCCTAACAGGTGCTACCACCCCGGGTCAGAGTGGACCTGGGAACACCAGCAATTAAGAGTTGGTTCCACGCACCTCAAAAGCTTCTGATCAGAGGCCTTGCTGCTGGAAGTAGTTTATCGTCTTACCCAGGACAGCTGACTGAAAAAAACTTTGGAAATTACGAGCTCCTTCCGAAAAATCAGACATTGAATTCAGACAAATATTGTCCTCAGTTGGATCGATTAAAGACAGCAATCTAGGATATTGGCTAATTGGAAGGACGTCGTTTTCTATGAAAAGGTTCAAAATCCTCCCCAGTTTTTTGTACAGGAGTAGAGATTTATCCCTTGATTCCTGTCTAGGATTGTATTTCTGGTTCCTTCTAATGTCTACTTCAATTATATACTTCTGACGTCTCTATTTTTTATTTCATTTATTTTTCCTCAATAGGAGTAGACATATTAGCCTATCGTCCGGTTTACGCTCCTCCCTGGTCTCAAACAGGAGTAGAGCTTAATTCCTTGTTTCCTTCAGTATCTGTCTATATTTCTGAGATGAGGTATTATTTAAATTATTTATATTATTCGGACCTCATCTTTGTCGCCATATTTATTACAACGTTTCGGCCGTTGTACGCTCCGGCCTTCTTCAGGTGGTTGGAATGTCGAACTGAACCCTTTATTTCGCTCACTGGTGTAGACTGTTCTAGTTCCACGTGCTATGTTTATCCTCAAGGACACATGGCACAGTGGATAAAGGCGTTAGTTAGATCCAGTGACAGGATCCAAAGAGTTAAACATGGCATGTGGACAATAGTCCGAATAATGTAAATAATGCCCCTTGTTTCCTGTTTGGGATTGGGTAGGCAGTTCCTTCTAAAGTGTTTTCATTCTCTTTCCTTCCCAGACGCCTCTTGTGTCTTAGTGACATTATCGCCTTGTTCGAGTTAAATTGATAGAACCCCCCACCAAAAAAAACAAATAATACCAGAATTTTCTTTGCAGACCAGACAGAGATTGGTACCAGCTGCTTACGGATGTTCTGTTACGGCCACTGCATTCATCTGGATTTGCATCGTTGGGTTATCGCTTGATTTAATGCCTACAAGATTCTTATGGGAAGAACTCAGTTCTTTGGAAGCTTGTTGAAACAAATTAACAGATCATCAGCCAGAACGATATCAAATTCTCGGAAGATGAGAATATGAAACGGTCTCAAAGATGGTAAAAGTCTGTGGAACAAAATGTTTGAATGGACAAATATCTAAATATTATCTTTAAATTCGCTTAAAACAACTTTTTGTTCAAACCCAAAGGCTTTGGCGAAGATCAAATCATTTATTACAGAGGAAAAAGAGTCAAATATTTCCTCACGAAAGAAATGTCAGTTAGATGACATGTAAAGAGGCCGGATCACAGTCCGATTGAGCATTGACAGTCGGCGCGTAGCCGAGTGCTTAGAACGATAGCATCGTGACCTTGAGACTCTGGTCCGAATCTCACGATGGTCCGTTTTTCAGGGAAGTAACTTCTTAATAATATCGGCCTAGGGAGACGATCGTAACTTAAGAATCGTGAGATTGGAATGGTGGAACTGTTCAGAGACCATCGAGTATTGTGCTGGCATGAAATCACAGAGGAATCTTTAGCTTATTGGCTTTATTCGAAATGGAGATTAGACCAGGATAATCCCACTCCCTCCCTCCCAAAAACCTGTGACTAAGATCCAGTATAGTTGCAGTATAAACCAAAGGTTAGCTCTGTGGGTGTTGAAGAAAGACAAGTGAGTTATACGAGGAACCAGCAATTCTTCTTTTATGTGCCGTGCCCATTCAGGACGTAGGCGATTATGGCTCTCCACTTCTCCCAATCCCTTGTAGCTCTCAATAAGTCTTGTCCCTTTGCTGCTTCCCCCAGGCCATGTTCTGTCATCCACTTCCTTAAGCCCGCTAGGTATGTCATGCATTGCTTTCCTTTGTTTCTCTTTTCTTCTATTCGACCTGTGAGTATCACATTCTCCAAACCTTCTTTCTCATTACGTGTTCCAGATATTTCAGCTGCCTCTTCCTGATGTTAAGTATAAGTTTCCTCCTTGTTTGCATCCTCTCCAAAACCTCATCGTTGCTCACACGCTCGTTCCATGATATCCTCAGCATCCTTCTGTAGAACCATACCTCTGTTGCCTTGAACCTCTTCTTCATCTTTGAGGAAACCGTCCAACATTCGCTGCCGTTAAGGAGGATAAATGTCACATAGCAGTTCAGTACTCTTTTCTTTGTTATCAAAGAAATCCTCCTGTCTTGTAATACTCTGCCTAGCTTTAGGAATACGTCTTTGACCTGCTTGATTTTAGTGTTCCCGGCTTGTAAATTGCTATTCGGGTTCATCATTTTATTGCATTCTGTCTTGTAAGGCACGGTGGAGCAATAGATAGTGGCTCGGATAGAGAAATTGGAGAGCCGAGTTCGAATTCCAGTCGAATCCATTACATTCACTTGGGAAACGTATGAATCCTCTACTTCTCCCACCAGCCATGGGTAAATAGCAGGACAGTCTGGGTTCTATAACTTTGGATGGCAACTGGTCTACCGCAGAAAAATGGCAACCTACTGCGGGAAAATAATCTGCCTCGCCAGTTATGTATCAAAAGATACATGAACGCCTCAGCGTGTATCACTCATGGCACATCACTGAGATTATGTTTGATTCCTTCTTTTCTCTACTTTCTCTAGGGGGGGGTGTAATTTCTTTTCCGTGCCTGCTATCAGTACTGTGTCATAATAGCAGTGGCAATAAAATGATCGCTGACAAAACTCATATGCCAGACTATGGTAAATTTAGAAAATCAGGATACGAACTTATTTTGGTGTTTATAAGAAAGTAAATGCAGTTTAGTAAAAAAACAACCCATTTTTGTATTAAATAAAATAAAAACTACCTCATAATAAATCTTATTGAAAATTTCTTTGCACTGCATCTGTAAATTGATGATTTAAAATCTAAATTTATTTGTTATTCATATATTAGTTTTAATTCATTTCTGTTTGCTTATTATTGTTACACATCGAGCAGTCATGTCAGACAGCGATGCACCCTGGGGAATTGAACGTGCTATTAAAAAACATTTGGGACGACACGAATTGTTGCTGCCTATTAACGTGACAAGTGTCATATTAAACAAAAACAAATAAAAAATGGTAATTTTGACAATGGAACTAATTTCAAAGAAAGAACAGCGAAAGATGCAGGAAAATAACTTCTAGAAGAAAATATTTCATGGCGAAAAATTTGGCTTATTAATAATAGAAATAAAAGACATACACACACATACTGATTATGACACTATCTTCTAATATATTTCAGGTAATGTTAAAATTCCATCGAATTATGTATCTTTCAAAACAAAGAATTACTTTTCGGGCATTTTGCAATCTCGCGTAGAAAATTCTGCCAAGTGCTGAATAAGAAGCGATGTAAATAGTAAAAACGACGAAGGAATGAAAACTCTGTTGGCAAATTGGAAGAATTACTTAATTAAACAAAATACATGCAGTCTAAGTTTTTGCTTAATTAATTCTAGATGCTTCTGGTTGTTTGCCGCCTTCATTTGGTTTAAGCGCAAGAAGTAATTGTATTTATCGTACAGGAGTCTAAATAATCTATTCTGGACTACAAAACAAGAGGGACCTTCTTTAAAAATTAACAATTGCATTGGTTTGGTTTACGGCATATCAACACCTCAATGGGTTATTTAATGCCGACAAGATTCTGGATCTATCTATCTATCTATCTATCTATCTATCTATCTGCCATTCTGGATCTATCTATCTATCTATCTATCTGCCATTCTGGATCTATCTATCTATCTATCTATCTATCTATCTGCCATTCTGGATCTATCTATCTATCTATCTATCTATCTATCTGCCATTCTGGATCTATCTATCTATCTATCTATCTATCTATCTATCTACCTGCCATTCTGGATCTATCTATCTATCTATCTATCTATCTATCTATCTATCTGCCATTCTGGATCTATCTATCTATCTATCTATCTATCTATCTATCTATCTATCTATCTATCCATTCTGGATCTATCTATCTGCCATTCTGGATCTATCTATTATCTATCTATCTATCTATCTATCTGCCATTCTGGATCTATCTGCCATCTATCTATCTATCTATCTATCTACCTGCCATTCTGGATCTATCTATTCATCTATCTATTTGCCATTTTGGATCTATCTGCCATTATCTGATCTGGATCTATCTATCTGCCATTCTGGATCTATCCATCTATCTATCTATATCTATCTATCTGCCATTCTGGATCTATCTATCTATCTATATATTCATCTATCTATCTGGATCTATATCTATCTGCCATTTTGGATTATCTATCTATCTATCTGCCATCTGATCTATCTATCTATCATTCTATCTATCTATCTATCTGCCATTCTGGATCTATCTATCTATTCATCTATCTATCTATCTATCTGCCATTTGGATCTATCTATTCATCTATCTATCTATCTATATATCTATCTATCTATCTGCCATTCTGCCATTCATTCATCTATCTATCATCTATCTATCTATCTATCTGCCATTTTGGATCTATTATCTATTCATCTATCTATCCATCTATCTATCTGCCATTCTGGATCCATCTATCTATCATCTATTCATCTATCTATCTATCTGCCATTTTGGATCATTCATCTATCCATCTATCTATCTATTTATCTGCCATTCTGGATCTATTCATCATCTGCCATTCTGGATCTATCCATCTATCATCTATCTATCTATCTGCCATTCTGGATCTATCTATTCATTCATCTATCTATCTATTTATCTGCCATTCTGGATCTATCTATCTATCTATTCTGGATCTATCTATCTATCATTCTGGATCCATTCTGGATGGATCTATCTATCTATCTATCTATCTGCCATTCTGGGTCTATCTATCTATCTGCCATTCTGGATCTATCTATCTATCTATCTATCTGCCATTCTGGATCTATCTATCTATCTATCTATCTATCTATCTATCTGCCATTCTGGATCTATCTATCTATCTATCTATCTATCTGCCATTCTGGATCTATCTATCTATCTGCCATTCTGGATCTATCTATCTATCTATCTATCTATCTATCTATCTATCTATCTGCCATTCTGGATCTATCTATCTATCTGCCATTCTGGATCTATCTATCTATCTATCTATCTAGTTAAGCATATATTGATTTGGTTTTGTGTTTTACGGCATATCAACCTCAATGGGTTATTTATTCAAGATTCTTATTGCTGGTAATACTTTTTCCAAAAATGTATTGCTGGTAATAATTATTTACAATTCTCAACAATGTATTACTGGTAACATTTTTTTCTTCCAAATAATAATTTAATAATTGTTTTAAATTCAGTTTAAAATATCTCCATTTTTATGTGCATTGAGGAAATCAGTATTATTTCTTCAAAATACCGATGAATCAAAGTTAAAGATTTACAGTTAAAGGTTTAATATGTACATGACATATACATAAATAGCATGACACACACGCACACACACTTGCGAAGACACCAGAAGTGTTGAAACAAAATGGCTATTTTTGTAGTGATTTTATATCATATTTATGTTATAATTTTCGAATAAATAATTTTATTTGCTCTACTCTGTATTGAGCACTCTTTTAAGAATTGTATTTGTTGGTTATTGGAATTTACTCCTTATACAGCAATCTTATACTTTGGTATATATATATATATATATATATATATATATATATATTTAATTATATAATTAAATTAAAAGCATTAGTTCCGTTTTATCTTTAAGCGAATATTGGAATAACTTATTTTTAAATTTACCGAGTTTTAAACGCACATATAAATTCATAATTTCCTTTTTCCAAGGATACAGAGAAATCCAATCATTTAGACAGGGGCGGTAGGGTGTTCATTTTTATTAACTATTGTTGTGTCAATAATGAGTTACGTTCGTAAAAGAGGTTAAGTTTAGGGAGGGTAAGGCTGTATTTTTCAACGAATTCTGACATCTGTTAAATGCATGTAGTCTGGGCTATTTTTTATTAACGGCAAAAAGATTTTCAGCATTTTTTTCGTACTTGTATACTTAAAGATTCTTTCTCGGTGTCTTCAAGTTAGAATACGTTTTATTTAACTACAATTTTAAAATATTTTTACTCTTAATTACTAATTGACTATATATTTTTTTAAAACAAGTAAATGTAATAGAATTACTTAAATTATTTAAAATTATTTTTTCATATTAAATGTAAGTATGTATATTACCAGCTCCCATTTTTTAATTTTATTTTTAAATATTATTGAAGGAAATTTTTTGACAATGACGGCAAAAAATAGCTATTTCATTTCTCTGATTCAGTAATTTTTTATTTTTTTTATATTATATATATATATATATATATATATATATATATATATAAAAGAAAATACAGAAAAAACAAAAATCTGAATATGCTTTTATGTCGTGTTAATGTTAAAATAAAGTCGACGTCTGACGTTTCGGTCTATTTTAGACCATCATCATGGACTTTTCATTTAAACATAATTAACATTATAACTTATAAAATTTAACACAAAAGACGATGGACATAGGAGCCCAAATAATTCACACAGATAACTGAAATTTTATACAGATCAGCGTTCTGTTTAAATATGATCACGTAGTCGTCACGTGGGCGATGTTGTTAAAACGTATTCGAAGATGATTTCCAAAATTAAAATATTAAAAAGTCGATTGAAAAATTGTTATAAACAGTTCAAGAAATCTCTTCCGTTGATGTCGGAATACGTAGTGATCAATTGGTTCTTATATCTTCAACAATCTTGAAGTCCTTCCCGTTACAAGGCAAATCCAAAAGTGATTTCAAAAACGATGGAACAGTTCTAAAAAACAGTTCGATAATAAATCCATTCCTTACTTGATCAATAGAATCATTATTCTCGTCCAAGCTTGATATCTTCCACGTTATGTATGCAAATATATGGATATACATACTGTCTACTGGAAATACAAAACTGAATTTACTTTATAACGTGGAAGATATCAAGCTTGGACGAGAATAATGATTCTATTGATTTTGGAAATCATCTTAATCATGTTAATTATGTTTAAATGAAAAGTCCATGATGATGGTCTAAAATAGACCGAAACGTCCGACGTCGACTTTATTTTAACATTAACACGACATAAAAGCATATTCAGATATATATATATATATATATATATATATATATTTATTAAAGACATTTTTATGTTTAACGTTGTTATTTATAGATATTTATATTTAAACATAAAAATGTCTTTAATAAATAAATTGTCGGACCTTGTCCATTTCTTAACATATATATATATATATATATATATATATATGTATGTATGCCTGTGTGTGTGTTTGTGTGTGCGGGGACACTTAGAGATCTGATGTAGCTAGAGACAAAGTAGAAATGATAACAGAGAATCCTTCATAGAAAGAAAATTAAAAGTTATTGATAAACTATTTTCCATATCCTGTAATTGTATCGCTTACGTGAAAGCTCGATTCTCTCAAGTCGTCCACTGTTGTCTTCTTTCTAATTTCTTGCTTATCTCTTCTTATTTTCTTTTTTGCCTCGCACTTCTCCTTACTCGCAACTCTCGGCATTGATAGGAATAAAATTCCAGCAGAACAAAAAAAAAAAAAAAAAAAATCCCGAATTCCTAGCTCGCTTTTCATTGTCGGTAATTTCGGATTTCAGCACCGAGAACAAATGAACACCGCCTGGCTTAAGTAGATGCAATCTCATATTGCCAAGACGATAATAATATTTATTACTTCACACATTGAAGAGTTCCATATTTTCAAGTAGTGTCGCAATCTAATTGGGTCGTAGCAGACGACATATTTCGAGGATTGCAAAAACTTTGGTGTAAAAGTGTTGAATGTCATCATTATCATTGTTTTTTCCGCTCGCGTTCCTACTTGCTATACTGACTCTTCTCAAAAGATGTTTGGCAGTCATAAGACTATCTAGTACTGAATCAAAATTATCTATATCTGAAAAATAAATATTTATTTTTATACTCTTTCATCTAGCGGTTGAAGAGTTAGTTTATCAGGAGTTTATTGAAGAGTGTTGAGGTAATAAAAACTAGGAGAAAAAATAATTTGTTGTAGTAAAGCGAGTGAGAAAATAGTAATACTGAAAATGCTTCATTCAAAACTCTTAAACCGGCCCGTGTATTTGAAAGTCTTAATAAAGAAAATGTGCCCTGCGTCCCACTTTGATATGAAAGAGCTGTGCCTTAAATGAACCTTACTGGTCCGTCTATATAACGTTCAAAGTAATAATAATAAAAATAATATATATATATATATATATATATATATATTAATAATACAATAAGTAAAATATACATATAATATATATATATATATATATATATATATATATATATATATATATATATATATAAAATAAAATAAAAATAAAAAATAAAATAAATAAAAACAAGCAAAATAATTTAACCCAAATAAATAAATAGATAAATAAATAAATAAACGACTTCAGGCAAAATACCCGCCAAAATAGACTACCCACAATGCACCACTGACCCGTATATTTAAATAACTGAGATAAAAAACAACACTCGTGGCCTGACGATTGTGTCTAGCATGAAACAGACTGTCGCTTCTAAGAGTTGACTTCAGTGTTCACTTTTTATATTTGCACATGCTCTATCTTTGATACTGACCACTTTATACCATAAATATAGCACATCTTAAGAATATATTTCTTTATATATATATATATATATATATATATATATATATATATATATATATATATATATATATATGTTGTTCGGTAATTATGTCGAGATGTTTTTTGCTTCTTGAATAGCGACAAAAGTGCCAAAGGCTAACGAAAATGAACTATCTTCGTTCAAATCTTTCTTTATCCCAATTAACAGAGGCCCACATCGAAAACTACTTAAAATGCTAGAATTCAATCTGTGTTTTTTTTTTGTTAAAGGTAAGTGCACAAAAAATGAACAGTATCAGTCGTGGACTAATGTTGTTGAGTAGAATCAGCTATTACAATATATCTTCAAATGTTTTCATAAGTAACACTGGTGCTATATATTTGGTATCATTTTGTCAGTTTATGATGGATGAAAGAAGAATAAATTGTATGAAGAGATTATTCATTCTAGACCATCTGAAATCTCCGATCGTCCTGGGTATGACGATAAACTACATCCGGCAGCAAGGCCTCTCTCTGATCGGGAGGTTTTGAAGAGCATGGTATCACCTGTTAATTGCTGTTGTTCCCAGGGCCACCCTGACCCACGGTGGAAGCACAAGTCATGGTCTCAGCTATGGGCAAATATCTAAGAAAACACTATGGAAGTTTAAAAATAGATTTTCATAGTAAAATTATCAGGAATTCATTTTTTAAAAAGAAAGGATATATTACCAGCAATAGATTTTTTAAAAAGAAAAATTACCAGCAATACATTTTTGAAAAAAAAAATTACCAGCAATATATTTTTGAAAAATAAATAAAAAATAGAAGAAATAAATTTTGAAAAAGAAAATAAATATTACCAGCAATATCTGTATAACTGGACAATTGTATTCGAGGAAACCCGTCTAATAGGGTGACTAGCCAATCCCTATTGCAGACGCTTGCTCAGGCACATTTGTGTTTGATCAACATCCCCAGAGGCCATCTGTGGTTTATACTGCAGCTATTCTGAGAAGACATTAGTTACAGTTTCTGGGAGAAGGCGTGTTATCTAGCATGATCAACAATTTGAACATGATCAGCATGCTCAAACCCTCGGTCACGATGACTTTTTATTTCGTGCTAGCTCATCTATCGACGGTCCCCAGCGTTATCGTCTACCCAATTTTACTCAAAAGGCGTGGGTCAACCCGTGGTATCGTCTTTAAAGGTACCGCACGCTTGGAGAGACCCCTCCAATCCAGATAGCATCAGGAAGTCTCCTTCCTCACAAATCGACCATGGTGAGATTCGAACCCCGGTCTCATGATCAGAATGTCAACGCAATATTTAAAAAAAAAAGAACAAAAGAATATTACCAACATTACAGTTTTGAAACTCCACGGCTCAAGTCAATTCAAAACAATACGTTGAGTCGAACCACTGAACAACAGAATCCCTAGTTGGTGACTGTCCCTGTGGTGCAGCCACCTTAAGAAAGTGGAACACAGGCTCTCTCTCTCTCTCTCTCTCTCTCTCTCTCTCTCAGCCCTACAGAATCCTCTCCGACTCCAGTGACACCTCTTCTGATCCTTCCTAAGTCGCTTCCGTACAGCTGTTGGTAGAACCAACCTTTACAAATGGGGATATGCCACCGCTCTTGATCTCAACTGCCAATGTGGGCAATCACTATGAAACATCTTCTAGTTTGCGCTAATCTTGAAGATTCATGTACACCTACCTTAAAACTTTAAAGCCTCAGCCAAGGCTCTGAGGGCAACAGTGGATAGGTGTTGTGTAACAACTCAATAAGAAGAAGAGTCTATATAGAATGGAAAAAATAATGGGGGATTTTTCATTCTAAAATTTTAATTTAATTTTAGGTTTTAGTCCATAGAGACTAAAGCCGATGTCGAATCAAGAAACAATATCCTGAAGAAGCTAACACCAAATAGAGTGCCTATGCCAGTACAATCCGTACTACAGCCCTAGCCTTTTGCTACTCCACAGCAGAATATGCCTCACTAGTGTGGAGTAGATCATCCCCTGCAAAGAAAATCGACACTGTCATAAACACCTATTGCAGATTGATCACCGGTTGTCTCAAACCAACAAAGTAGATGATCTCTACCTGATTAGTCGCATTGCTTCCCCTTACATAAAAAGGACAGTCCAGTCAACCAGTTTTAAACCAGTCGTACCACTGAACAACAGAATCCCTAGTTGGTGACTGTCCCTGTGGTGCAGCCACCTTAACAACGTGGAACACAGGCTCTCTCTCAGCCCTACAGAATCCCCTCCGACTCCAGTAATACCTGGCTCTTCTGGTCCTGCCTGTATCGCTTTCCGATTATTCTAGTATCCTTCGCAGTGGACCCTTAGCATCTAGAGGGAACTTGAAACGCAATACATGTCTAAAGTACCGCGTCTCATTGACCGTGCAATCGTTAATGATGGGCGGAGAAAACTTAGAGTCTGATCAGACATGATGTAATGATGTAAAAGCCAAGGTGAGATCAAGACGCAACAGCCTAAAGAGGCTGGCTAACACCAAATGGGGTGTCCATGCAGGTGCAATCTATAACAGAGATCCAGCCCTTTACTACTCCACATCAGAATATGCTACACTAGTGTGGAGCAGATCATCCCACGCAAAGAAAGTCGGCCCTGCCATAAACACATCTTGCAGATCATTCACCGGCTGTATAAAAAGGACAGTCCACTCCCAACTCGAGAAATTGGAACAGAAAATTGGCCCACGTCATTCACTCCATGGCTCGAGTCAAGTCAAAACGATACATCGAGTCGAATAACTGAACAACAGAGTTCCTAGTCGGAGACTGTCCCTGTGGTACCGCCACCTTAATAACGTGAAACACAGGCTCACTCTCAACCCTACAGAATTCCCTCCGACACCAGCGATACCTGGCTCTTCTGGTCCTGCTTGAATCGCTTCAGAACATGTGTTGGCCGCTTTAGAGCCAAACTTCAGAAAAAAATCCTGTCTATATTGTTGTGCTTCATAGGTATAATATTTTATTCACTCGTTTCGGTCATTTTCTCGCTTGCATATTAAGATGTAGTTCCTTATCTGCTTCGTTGTGGTCGGCCTGTAATTGACGTCTGTAGATTAGTAAATTATCACACCCTAAATATAAGACAATGATGAATATTGGGCATGTGTTACCTCATTAAAAACAAATGACCTTTCTCAGACAGCAGAAACATGCCTAACCTATGAATTCGTCAATACGTTTATCTGTAACCCATTCATTAGGTTTTAGTCCATACAGAATAAAACCAATGTCGAATCAAGAAACAACATCCTGAAGAAGCTGTCTAACACAAAATAGGGTACCCATGCCGGTACAATCCGTACCACAGCCCTAGCCTTTTGCTACTCCACAGCAGAATATGCCTCACTAGCGTGGAGTAGATCATCCCCTGCAAAGAAAATCGAGCTATCATGAACACCTTTTGCAGACCGATCACCGGATGTCTCAAGCCAACGAAGTAGATGTCCTCTACCTGATTAGTGGCATTGCTCCTCCTTACATAAAAAGGACAATTCACTCACAACTCCTGTTCAGCCCGTAGTATTCACCGGAAGTCGCACAATAAAGTACAGCCTCAAAGCACGCGGTTCATATTTTCTTATCGTCCAAACGTCTACGATAGCATCGCCGGTATGTACCTCTCTAAACTTCGTCTCTATACATTGGCTCCCTTTAATATCATATCAATATTTTATTGTTTAAGGTAGTCACATTTGTATAAATTTATTTTATTGTTGTATCTCCCCATGTGGAACCCCTTGCATCAAGTGCTGGCTGTATACACGCTGCTGTAGTTCCTAAATAAACGTATTATCAGCAGCAGTCCTGATGGTATAAAACAGGCGAACCGTTAAGTAACTTGTTTCCTGTTTTTCCTCCTTTCGAAGTGTGTGTCATCAACTTTTTACAGTGAAGCAAAAAAAAATGGGCTGCTGACGCCTCACGCACAAACACACCTCCTCATTTAAGTCCCACTCAAATATATTAACAATTTTCGTTGTGTATTCCATTTATTTCTAGCAATAGAAATTCTTAGACTTTCCTTTTGTTATTTTTGTTAAATAAATATTATTTTGTATTTCAAATCAACTGATCTCTGCTATTTCGTGTATGTACCTTTTGACTACCAATATTCCATGTAAAATACTCCCGTAGAAACCTTACACATTAATTATAGAAGCAGCCAACACTAAACTCTTTTCAGATTGTAACTTTATTTAAATTTCTTCCTTTCTGAGAACTTATCATTGCAAACTTTTTACATATGCAACAAACTATTTGCTACCTCCTTCAACATTTAGACACACGGTCTTGCTGTTATGTTCAGCTTCCGGTTGCCATTGTCATATTCTTTTTTTTAAATTTATTTGCTATTCGGACTAAACTAATGTCAAGGTTGTATTTCTTTCTTTTTCTAGTTTCACCCTTTTAGCTTTCAGTAGACCTGGTGATGAAGAGGACATTGTCTCCTGAGTTTCGATTGCCTTAAGTCTGGCTGTTTGAGGTACGCACGTGTGTGAGACAGACGTGTACCAGGAGACAGGACAGGGATATTATTTAGTGATGTGTGTTTATCTGAAAAGTGTGTGTGTGTCTGTGTGTGTGTGTGTGTGAGAGAGAGAGAGATAGAAAGAGAGATTATCTTTTCCTTTATATACTTCTTCATACAACGCCATCTAGCGGTACTATCAAAAGTTTCCTGAAAGCAATGTGGAGTAATCTCACACCTGACAGTCTTTTGCCTTTCGCTTTCGACGCTTCACATTCACACTTGACGAGGGCCAGATTAAGCAAGTAATGGGTGTGTAGCATACGCCAGAAGGGGTCCCTAAATTAAAAAATACATATAAACATTAAATCATAAATTATTTATTAATATACTTAAAAAGAAAAAATATTTGTTTCTTCCCTTATTAATTATCTCATTCCACGTTCTGCTATTCATTTACACAAGCTTATTAAGTAGGTACTCGAAATTTCGCTTTAACTCTCTTGCTTTCAATATGCCCTGTGAGTATTAAATTCTCGAAGTCCACTTTCCTTATTATGCGTTCCAGAAATTTCAATGGAGTACGTCAGTAGTATAACGTTTGAAATTTATTTGCGGGTATGGAAAGATAAAGTCGGAAAAACTCCGGTGATGAAGAGTTCTAACACTTTCGCCCCGGATCCTTCAACCTCCGGCGTCTTACTCTCTAGGTTGAGGTGTCTACTCGGAGTGGCCATAGGTCCCCTGAGCATGCGTAGATTATTCGATCGGTCCGCTGGTTTAATCCTGCTTCCTGCCCACGTTGTGATTTGTTTGATCCAGAAAGCAGAAGTGATGTCCGTTTATTCACGGTCGACTGAAGATGTAGACACGGCTGGGGAGTCTGCGTTAAGAAATTTAGAATGCAGCAAAAATAAAAAAATATATATATATTAATATCTGCAGAAAGCCGTACAAACATCGATACAATGGTTGAATTGGTAATGTCTTTTATATAGCGGAAAAGAATAGTAGAGAAGAGAAACGGGTTACAGAAAAGAAAAGTAAAAAAAAACAAACAAACCCTCATACACTGGATTCTAGACAGAGAGAGAGAGAGAGAGAGAGAGAGAGAGAGAGAGAGAGAGAGAGAGAGAGAGAGTATGTGATTATCTTGTTGTTAAATCGTCTCAGAACGATATATGACTCTTGCGATGGATGGATAAAGATTTCTGTGCGGGGCTTAAAGTTATAGTGGCCTTCCTCCTCCCAACGCTCGCCCGGGCCAATTCTCTCTTCAAGAATTTTCTCCTGTCTGTCTTTTCCAGCATAACTACGCGTTTATATAGATAAACCCGGCTGATAATAACTGACCCTTGGCTCTACTACTTTGTACGCGATTATCACGTGATTCTGGCTGCTTCAACCAAAATCATGTGAATTCCAAAGTTCCTTCTAGCTTACTCAGCTCTATTTTAATTTTTAATCGATAAAAATCATTTCGACCATTTCCATTGTCTCCTGATGACCCAGATTCAATGGGTACAACTTCTGCCCTACATCAGATTTTCCCATCAGTAAACAAAATGCTTTGATTTAATTTCGCTGTTGAAATCTACTCCAATTTCACTAAAAAATATATATACGTGTGTGTGTGTGTGTGTGTGTGTGTGTGATTCCCAGACTCTCTCTCTGTCACAGAGTAGAGTTTTAAGGAAAACCTCTGCTTGCAAGACAGGATCTAAAAACTGTGAACTATGCCAGGAAGAGAAGTTAAGCATTTTAAAATGCTATTTTCTGTTTGTCAGTTTCTACTATAGCCTCGCAAAAGCAGTACATCACAGCAAGATGTTTGTTAGCGTAAAACTGATAAAATGATCTAGCTTAGAGAATAAAGTAATTTACAGTCCACTCGGCAAATTATCTTTATTATTATTATTATTATTATTATTATTATTATTATTTCCTTGGGATTCTGTTGTATACACATTTCCTTTCGGGTCCCAACCAGAGATATAAGGTCGGAAATGGCATCATGAAATCCTCTACTGATCACACCTTGAAAAAAAAAAAGCCAAACAAAAAACGAAAACTAAGATCACATACATTTTCCATAGATAAATCACTTTGTAATGTGTGAGATTTATTTGCGAGTATTTTTTGTATTTCTTTAAGGCATGGTCTACCAGGAACCTTTTTATAATCAACCTGAGAGCTCCAACAACAAATGGAATTATTGATGTGTTCACGTGCAACATTTCTTTTAGATTTCCACTTCAAAATCCTTGTATTTTGATTTTTTTTGAAGATCTTCAAAGATTCATTACAATTTGCATTGTCTTCCATGTCAATAAGAAAGTCCATTCTCCTCTTATCGTCTTTGATAACAATGTCTGGGTGATTAGCATTGATTCTTCTCTCTGTGTATATTGTAAAGTCCCATAAAATTGTTACAGGTCCTCTTTCCCTAATCGGGTCTGGGTGATGTTCAGACCAATTTCTTGCAGTCACCTTCCCGTAAAAGTTGTATATTTTCCAGAGCAGATATCGTCCCACTCTATCATGTTGAGTTTTATATTCCATGGCTTCTAACACTGTGAAACTTGATACAAGTTTGTCAATTATTTTTAGATATCTTTATCAGAAACTGCATTTCGGCTCAAAACAATTTGTCAATATGTGTACTTGGTAATTTCTAGTTAGCAAGCATTAGTCCTATGCAGCAAGATTGAAACTTTCAGCTTTTTGACCCTGCACTACATAACCACTGATTGGTACGAGGGTCTATCTACATCAGCTTCTTTGGTACGAGCAGAATACACTGGTTAACATGAGTTTTGGTGCTAAGAAACAAAACACATTTTTTAACTCATTTGATTGTGATGATTCCGAAAATGACCTTGGTTTTTCATGGTTAGCTACCATTTTTGCTGTACCGAATTTGCTCATTTATGGAAAATAAGAGCAATATACGATCTTAGCTGATCGAAAAATTTAGTTAGTAAAGGTCGTAGGAACCCGTCATTTTTTCAGCTAGGCCGAGCAATTTATGTCAACCACCTGAAATGAACTATTTTTTTAAGGAAAAATGTTTTAGTGTCAAAAATTTTAAAGTAGAAGTACTGAATTTTTCCAGTTTATTAACAAAAATACAACTGATAAACTTTATCAGTAATACACTTTAGTAAGCCTGATAAGGTGACATAAAAAAAAAAAAAATGAAAAAAAATAGAAAGAAAAAATGAAACCCTAAAATCTTCTGTTTGATATTCATAAATTTATCCCATCACTTTTAGCCCTTCACTACAGAAGGAAACCAAGCACATTAAGATCATTTTGTTTACACATTTGGAAAGAAACTCCAACTAAAGACATCCCAATTGAATGCACCTATTCCATTGTATATGATACTGCTGGAGTATCAAAAGGGACTTAAATAACACTGAACATGACAATCAAGAAAGAGAAAATATTTACCATAGTTCTTATGTTCACAAAGGTTTTATTTCTGTTGCTAGTTTATTAAATGATTTGATGAAAATACTTGTTGGCCTTGGTATATTCCATCGTGTTATTTTTAAAGACTTAGGCTCTGATTGTTATTGCAAAAATAGTATTTCTCAATAAGCAGACCAATAATTCTTGGTTTAAAATTTATTTTTTTTATTTTGAGAAATATTGCCATCGGTCAATATCATATATACAGAAAACAAATGAAAAAAATGATTTAAAAAAAAAATGAGGCATTCTTGTACAGCAAAAACAGTAGCTAACCAAGAAAAAGTAAGGTCATTTTCAGATTCAGCGCCCTCGAATTAGCTAAGAAAGATGTTTGGTGTCTCGACACCATTTCAATTTTTTTCCGTTGACCAGTGATATTGACTATGAATTATTATTATTATTATTATTATTATTATTATTATTGTTATTATAACACTTAGAGAAGAGGTCGAATTAAGGTGAGACAGTGTTTAACAATGTTTCGCTGGTATGTCTGACTTTGTCAAGTTATGTTCAAAATTGCATATAATTATAAAAATATAAAAAATACAAATATTAA
Source organism: Acanthosepion pharaonis (assembly GCA_903632075.3). Taxonomy (NCBI): domain Eukaryota; kingdom Metazoa; phylum Mollusca; class Cephalopoda; order Sepiida; family Sepiidae; genus Acanthosepion; species Acanthosepion pharaonis. Next base: position 950,031 of record CAHIKZ030005136.1, read on the forward strand.
TCAGGTCTCTTTACAAATGTCGCTTGTCTTAAAGAAAACGGCTGTACTGGTAATCAACGTGACCAAAAGAATGAAACGCCTCCGGCGTGAATGAAATGCAACTGAACCGTGCGTAGCATGATGGGGGAACGTGCTTATCTTGAAATTTTCCGTTAGTTAGTAAGAGAAATTAATCAAATTGCTTGGTAGAAATCTTATCAAACTCTCCTGCCATTTTGTTTATTCCCCCAGGGGTGGTATTTTACTAGTTTGTAGATGTAATTTTTCATGAGTTTTAGGGGTTGAAAAGTCAGTATACTGGATATTTATTTATTTATTAATTATTATTATTATCATTATTATTATTATTATTAACAATAAATAAAAAAAAAAACAAATAAATATATAAATATAATTAAACATAAATAAAGGCAAGTACCCAAACACTTCAGAAGTTTGCATTGCCTGGCCCTGAGTCTGAGGTCGTGCAAGTTGATAGAGATTACCCATAATGCATAATAATCAAATCTGAAGATGAACAAGTATTTGTTGACATCCTGAAACGATTCTGAATATCTTTACGAAAAAGACTGAAGAGAGTGATTATCGGAAGAAATCGCTTATTCAGGCGATACTGAAAGAGGTCCTGGAATGCTTGTTGTCACTCAATCTCCAACGAAAATGGAACCAAATGCGACTGGTGTGAAAACTAATAATGTCGGAATTGAAGCGATAGCGCTTCGTGTCTTTGAAGCCGAGGTCAGATTTTCTTTTCGGAAATGTGTCTCTTATCGGAGGACGAATCGATTGATTTGAGTTTAATGGTGCAGCCGACTATTTCGGTCGTTTGAAAGTAAATAAACAGGTATCAGAGTCAAAAGCGGAATTCTTTGATGCGTTTTTGTTTCTGCAGAGTGGAAGGGAAAAAAATGAATGAAATAAATGGAAGGAATGAAATGAAAACTGCCAAAACAGAAAGAAATACCGAAGAAAGAACATGGAAATGTGCAAGAGAAAAGGTCATGAAGAAAAATGATGAAGGAAAAAAAAAACAGAATAAGGAAAGAAAAGGAAAGTGAAGAAAATAAGGAAGTTAAAAGAAGAAAGAAATACGATAAGAAAGAGAGTGAGGAGATAGAGAGAGAGAGGGGATAAGAAAGTGAGTGGGGAGACAGAAAGAGAGAGAGGGGGATAAGAAAGGGAGATGGGAGATATATATAGAGAGGGGATAAGAAAGCAAATGAGGAGACAGAAATAGAGAGAGAGAGAGAGAGAGAGAGAGAAAGAGAGTGGATAAAAAGAGTGAGGAGACAGAAAGATGGAGAGAATAAGAAAGAGTGGGGAGATAGAAAGAGAAAGAATAAGAAAGATAGAGGGGGGAGAGAGAGGGGGGATAAGAAAGCAAGTGGGGAGACAGAAAGAGAAAGATAGTGGATAAAGAGTGTGGGGAGACAGAAAGGGGAAGAGGGGATAAGAAAGAGAGGCAGAAAGGGGGAAGAAAGTGAGTGGGGAGACAGAGAAAGAGAGGGGATAAGAAAGAGAGTGGGGAGATAGAGAGGGAGAGGGGATAAAAAAGCGAGTGAGGAGACAGAAAGAGAGAGTGGGGATAAAAAAGAGAGTGGGGCGACAGAATTGGGAGAGGGGATAAGAAAGTGTGTGGGAAGACAGAAAAAAGTGGGGATTAGAAAGAGAATGGGGAGACAGAAAGAGAGGGGATAAGAAAGTGAGTGGTGAGACAGAGAGAGAGGATAAGAAAGAGAGTTGGGATAACAGAGAGAGAGAGAGAGAGGATAAGAAAGTGAGTGGGGGACAGAAAGAGAGGGGATAAGAAAGTGAGTGGGGAGACAGAAAGAGAGGGGATATGAAAGTGAATGGGGAGAGAGAGAGAGAGAGAGAGAGAGAGAGGGGGGGTATAAGAAAGATAATCCACCCATTCTTTCTTTCTTTCTTTTCGTTTCCACGGCTCCTGTCACCACCTCCCCAAATATAAAACATCAGATTGTCCGCTTCTCTGAATTGAACTTCATTTTCTCAATTGTTTTTCTAAATAGAAATTTCTGTTTAAAACTTTTATCACCCACGACTTGTTTCACTTATATTCAAAAGATGCGACGTAATATTAAATAGAATTCCTTTGCAGTCATTCCCTTTCCTTTTTACTTGAATTCTACTAACCACACTCCCGCCAAGCTTCGACATTCCTTCTTTGTCGTCTGCAACTTCTGATTCAGTCGGTTCTACACACGAAAAACATTTTATTACAGTTCTTTTTTACCGAGCAGATAACAATTTCTTTTCATAAACTCCATTTGCTGAGAGTTTTTATTTCTTTCCAGTATTTTTTTGTTGTTTCTTTGATTTTGCTTAATTTTTACCCAAATCATTTTTACGTATATTTTCCAAGTTTTGTTACAAAGACATTTACTGTACTGGTGACCGACACTTACTCCAGTATTCAAGCGAGCACGCATGCGTACTGGCGCAGGTAATTTCTTTTTTTAACCTATCACACTTCCGGCTGGGTCCTTTGAAGTTCACGTCGCAGTAATAATCATTGGAAAGATCAGAAAGCACCCCTGCATCCTGTCCCGTCACTAGACATATTCACAAACTGCCTTGACATGATGACGGAAATCTCAGTTTCATGTGTCCATGCAGATTTTTGCAGATCAAAATTGGCTGGAAAACATGGAGCCGGAAGAGAGTTCCACAAGCAAGACGTGCGAGAAAAGAAACTGTTAGCATAGAACTTGCGGTTATATTTAAACAATTCAACCGTGAATTGATGAAATCTTGCCGCCAATCTAGTATTTCGCTTAAATTTATAAAGTCTGGGTACCATCGCGAATCGTTCAGCCGAACGATTACCATTAAAGTATTTATAGAAAAGGCACAGAGAAGCAAAATTACGCCGGTAAGAATGCCAGGTCAGGACCAATAATATTGCTGATTTTTCTTCTGATTTTATCAAGAATCTGTAAATCTGTAGATGCATCAGCAGACCGTATGTTTTTGTTTTTAAGAATTTACCCCAATTAAGGCAGTAAAGCCACTAAGACACAAGGGGTTACTGGGTGTGAAAGAATTAGAAAACAAAAACTTTATGAAGGAGTGAGAACAATAGAAGAGTAATCAGGAAGTCAGTAGGTTAACGATTGATATTGCATTTAAATTTTTGAAGATCAAAGTTGGCTGACAAGCATGGAGCCGGGAGAGAGTTCCACAGGCGAGAAGTGCGAGAAAAGAAACTGTTAGCATAGAACTTATGGTTATATTTAACTAATTCAGCCATAAATTAATGAAACCTTGCCGCCAATCTAGCATTTCGCTTAAATTTATAAAGTCTAGGTACCATCGCGAATGGTTCATCAGAACGATTACCATAAAATATTCCGGCTCCATGCTTCCCAGACAACTTTGATCTTCAAAAAAATGAAATACAATGGCAATCATTATCAACTGTCTTCCTGGTTACTCTTCTATTGTTGTCACTCCTTCATAAAGTTTTTGTTTTCTAATTCTTTTACATCTAGTAACCCCTTGTGTCTTAGTGGCTTTACTGCCTTGCTTGGAGTAAATTCTAAAAAAAAAAAAGAAAAAATATAGAGTCGAGTGATGCTTCTACAGATTTACAGATTCTTGATAAAACCACTATACACTACTTTAAATAAAAGGTTAGGAAGGAAACCCCCATTAATACTGAAAAGAGCGATAACAGCTATTGGACTCGAGAAATAAATTGTCATGAGAAATTATTTTAAGAGTAAGAAATTATAAATTTCAATCAAAAACATTACTGGCTACTCAGTCAGTGAATGGCAAATATTTCGTTATAAACGTTTCGGCCGGAAATCGAACTCAGTCTGCTGGCTTCTTTTTCCAGTCGTTAACTGTTGCATCACCCGCACATCCAAATAAATATGTTCAATGTCAATATTTTCAAGGAAAATACGTTTTACTTCAGTATTAAAAGATCTAATGGCTTAACCGTGCACTTGATCTTTTCAGTTTTTGTCATTCTGTAAATCGGAAGGTGGGTGGGGCTGGCGATTGACGATTGTTTTAGAGGGGGGGGTCCGGTTACTGGCAGTAAAGTAATGGTTTTCTAAGGAGAGTAATCGCCAACTTTTTAAATAAATAATATTACAGAACATCTTATAAAGAAACACAATTTATCAAAGAAGCTCTAAAATAGAAAGTTGATGTAGACGAAAAAAAAAAAAGAATAAAGATATCTGTCGATATAAAAAGACTTTTAATTATTGAGCTGAATTTAAAATTGTATCTGTATAAAATGTTTAAGTAACAAGATTTTCGGTTTGGAGTAATGGATGTGTAGAAATTGCTATGTTTTTTTATGCCCACATTTTATTCGTCTGCGATTGGCTAATAAATCAATACTACTTATCTATAGGACAATTTAGCCATCGCAGTCATTTCTTTGAATCCTTCGATTTTGAGCTTGCTTGCCTGTTTTGTTAGTACGAATGTAGTGATTGGTTAATTTTTAACCAATCACATATTTTAGTGCAAGATTAACCTTTTCCCGCGCTTTTGTGGGAGCCTATTCTTTTTCCTTAAAAGACGCGACTTTTTCACGTCGTCAGTAGGATCCAGTATTTTCGCCTGTCCAAATGAGTCCACGATCTTACTCATAACATTTCAAACACACACCCAGACACAGAATCTTGTAATATAAACTCACACTCTCTGTGATTTAACCAAGCTCAATCAACCAGGACTCTGCTGATTTCGAACCATTCTATAACACAACACATTTCTGATCAATTGTATTCTTGTGTTATCTATTCAAACAAACAGACCCTTGTTCTAATATTGATTCCTGAACATTTTTCTCTCAAAAATAACTTTCTTCAAACAATCAGTTACAAATCAAAATACAATTAAAGGGGAACAACTTCTTTCCCTTAATCTATACATTGAATAAAATTTTATTGTATGTTTGTTCTTGTATGTTATTTCAATATATATTTGTTGATTCAAAGTATGGAGTTTTTGTTGTTTACTTGAATCCTGTATGTTGAAAGTATAATAATATGAATAATACTGGTCCAACTACCCACTGGGCCATTACAGATGTGACGCTAAAAGCTTTTTGAACACCGTAGCATGTGAACTCACGTTCATTTTAAACTTTGGAACGTTAATAACAGAAACGTTTTATTGTCTATTCCTCGACTGTCTAACTTATTTCTTTAAGAGCGACCAAAGATTATCGAAAGTAGTCGGAGCATGAAACATTATTTCGGCAAAGTCCTTTACAAGGTTCTCACCTGACATTAAACGACTTATTGAACGTCATAAGAAACTCAACGGAAGTTTTAACAGACGTTGTCTGCCTTTTCTCTTCAATGACATATATTTAAACGAAGCATTTTTGCTGAATTATACTATGTTGAAAGTTTTAGACGTTTCTTTCTCTTGGTAAAATATCCCTTACTAGGAAATTTTAGCAAGATTGGGAATTTCTCAGCAGTGAATGGATGCGCTTTATTGATTGGATACTGTTTCTTATGCTATTTTGTGATTGGTTCGCTACGTCATCATCGTGTTGTATTACAAGTCACGTTGTGCAGGATCGTGTTATATCGGGAGATATGGTAAGTGGCCTGCATGTAGCCAACTTCTTTGCAAAGACGTCTACATTTAGCCAAGAAAAGTGGGTATGAATCAAATAGAGAGACAGAGGGACAGAGAGAAACAGAGAGAGACAGACAGAAGATGACAGCAAGAAAAAGTGATATAGAGAGAAGAACAGAAGCATAAAGAGCTCGAGAGAAAAAGAGTGATACAGAGATATATACATAGAGAGATATAGGGAGATACACAGAGAGAAAGAGACAGAGAGAGAGATAGAGGCACAGGAAAAGAAAGAGAGCTAGAGTGATAAAGAGAGAGTAACGGACAGAAAGTGAGAAACAGAAAGAAATATAGAGACTGCAAGAGACAGAAAGAAACAAACAGTGACAAACACACACACACACACACATATATATATATATATATATATATTTCTGAAGAAGTAATGAATTTTTATTTTTATCACTTTAAACGTTATTTTTAGTGGATACTCATGTTGGAGTAGACGCCCCGTTTAATTTATAAACAGTATTTTTATTTTATTTTTTAATAACCGAAAAGTCTCTATAGAAAAATGCGCCCGCCCCCAACATGATTCGAACCTGAGTCTCCCATTACAGAAGTAACCATCATTAAATCCGACATGCTTTAAATCGGTTGAATAATCTAGACATATCTCTTTATTTTTATTTTAATCCTCTTAAATTCACGGATCAGTTTCTTAGACTCTAAGAATCTACGGCATCTTTAATAAGCACTCTAAGACTTAGAATGCTTATTAAAGATGCCATAGTTTGAGTTCTTTTATTTTCCCAAGTAGTTTCAGCCTCACCCAAGGAATAAATTGCTAAGACAATCAATTAATGTAAATTATATATATATATATATATATATATATATATATATATATATATATATATATATATAGAGAGAGAGAGAGAGAGAGAGAGACCATGCTCTATCTTTACAATGCTCAGATCAGGGCAATAATTATATCTGTTATATACGGGATGCTCAAACCTCACTGTCTAGCCTGGATAGAGTTCAAAAACCCTTCACGTGGCCTTATGGGTGATGAATTATTCTTCCGCCTGTTGTTACTCTTTCGTTATTACTATGGCAGATGTTCGGACCAGTTATATTCCTTAGTTCCACCAGTTCAGACCTTCACAGATAAGACCCGCCTTGGTATATTAAAAATATCCATTCCCTTTGTTCCTTCGATAAAGAGTAAGTTCCACTCAGGTAGCTCCTTCTCCAGAACTGTTACTTTGTGGAACTGTCTCCCAATAGGATGTTTCCCTGACAACTACATTCTGGGTCTATTTAAGTCCAGGGTCAACACATCGCTGTTGGGTTGGTGCATAATTATCAGGCGTTTTTAAACAATATTTATTATAAAAAAAGAAACATAACAATTCGACAATGATAGTTTTAAATGAGTATGTACGCATTTTGTATGACCTGAAAATAAAAGAATATTTTTATTTAAAAAAGTAAGCAAATTTTATTAATAATTAACTCTCCTAGAAAAACGCCTGATAATTATGCACCACCATACTATCCTAATGTCCCCACAATATGCATTTCTGACTTCGTCTCCTTTTACTCCGTAACCTTCTACATTGAGTGCCCCTTGGGTCTTGTATTGTGGGAACAAATAGTATAAAAAATGACATATATTTATGAAGATTTCTACACATTCTGGACATAGGTAAGAAAATAAAATGCAAGCCATATTCCCTTCGAAACATTTTAGGTAATGGATATTTCTTTTGTTACTTCTGTTTTCATCAAAATCTTTTCGTTTTGTTATTCGTCATCCATTGTTGTCTCGGGGCATTCGGTCAAGCGAACAGTTCGACTACAAATTGTCAGTTGCCAACAACACATCATTCCATCTTCGAGTTCACTTCGAACAAAATCTCAGTGCCAAGTTCCGCCGCCTTCAGCATTTCTGCCATATTCTATAGAACTGGGTGCGACTAGTCAAGCAGGAATTTGGCTGAGGTCAGTTTTTCTCGGTAACATTTGTCTGTTCTTGTCTTTTTCCTTCAGACGCCCTGACAAGCAGAAGTCAAAATGGTGTTTTCTTCATGTCTGGCCTGGGAAAATATCGACATTGTTTCTTTTGTTGAAGGTACTCATGAAATTTAAAATGCAACAAAGATTTAGCGTACCGGTGAAAAGAAAACATATATGAATACAGACAAACCTCTCATCAACGGACTTATTAGGGCGGATGGAGATAAAAGAGGGGCTTTCCTTCAAAGCCGATTATACGTAGAAGGGAAGGGACAAATTTTGAGTTATAAAATCGCTTTAGTAACTACTACTAGTTATGATCATGATGTAAATACTATAATCATGTATATATACAACATAAATATATATATACTTAATATAAATATATTAATCAAATAACAAAAATAATAGATTTTTCACAGCTACTTTCTCACGCACACGCTTAAGCGTCGTACTTTCCATACTGTACACCTGTCTGTGTTTACAATTGAAAGGCTAGCCACCGCCGCCAAGCGGTCACTTCGGGACCTAATACGACTCATTCCGCTAAACCCGCAAAGTTTGAAGTACACCGCTGACGGTTTGGAAGTCTTTTTTTTTTCTATAGATTCTTTTTTATTTTGCCTGCAGATTTGTCCGCTGCATCTGAAGTCCATTGACGGTTGGTAGATGAGAGGTTTGTCTCTCTCTCTCTCTCTCTCTCTCTCTCTCTCTATATATATATATATATATATATATATATATATATATATACAGACAAACCTCTCATCAAAGGACCAATAGGGGTGGTCTGTTAAAGCCAATTGTCCGTAGATGGGAAAGGATTATTTTGGAGTTATAAAGCCACTATAGTAACTATTTAAATACTATAAACATGTATATATACGGCATAAACTTGTAGCGGTTGCTATTTTTTTCCACGTCCACAATTTATTCTCCTGCGATTGGCTAATAAATCACTACTACTTTTATACAGGAAAATTTAGCCATCGCAGTCGTTTCTTTGAATCCTTCGGTTTTGAGTTTGCTTGCTTGTTCTGTTAGTACGAATGTAGCGATTGGTTAATTTTTAACCAATCACATATTTTAATGCAAGATTAAGTTTTCTCGCGTTTCCGTCGGAGCCTACCCTTTTTTCATAAAAGGGACGACTTTTTCGCAAGTTGCCAGTAAGATCCCGTAAGATTCCAGCCGTCAGCACAAATCCACGATCTTGCTCGTCACATTTCAAACGGACACACAGACACAGAATTACGTAATATAAACTTACATTTCTCTCTATAACTTTGCCAAGTTCAATCAACCAGAACTCTGTTGATTCAAACCATTCTATAACACAACACATTTTTAATTAATTGTATTCTTGTGTTATTTATTCTTAACATGCAAACTTTGCTCTAATATTGATGTCTGAACATTTTTCTCTCAAGAGATCTTTCTTCGAACAATCAATTACAAATCAATCTACAGTTAAAGGGGAAAATTTCTTTCCCTTAATCTATATATGGAACACAATTTTATTGCATGTTTGTTCTTGTATGTTATTTCAATATATATTTGTTGATTAACAATTTGGAGTTATTGTTATTTACTTGAATCCTGTACGTTGGAAATATCGTTAATATAAATCATAGTGCCGCCACAATTGAATCCCGCATGTGGTGCCCATTACAAATATATATATATATACTTAATCAAATAACAAAAATAATAGATTTCTCACAGCTACTTTCTCGCGCATGCGGTAATGTATCGTACTTTATACACTGTACACCAGTCTTTGTTTACACTTGAAAGGCCAGCCATCGCTGCCAAGCGGTCACTTTGAGAACTAATACGACTCGTTCCACTAAGCATGCAAATTTTCAAATAACATTGCTGAAGATTTGGAAGTTTTTATTTTCCCGCAGATATCTTTCTATTTTGCCTGCAGATTTTGACCATTGCATCGAAGTCCGTTGATTGGGGGGGGGGTCCGTAGATGAGAGGTTTGTCTGTATATATCTATATCACACAAATGGTGGATAAATTAATAACAAAATAGAATATATTCCATGTGACGAGTTTCTTTCTTCAAAAAGACTTCGTCAGCCTAAATTTATTTTTTATTGTTCGTATTATAGGTTGAAGGAGATGCAAAGAAACGCCAGTGAGACATCGGGAGAAATTCTGAAACAAAACGACGTTCAACTTTTTTACATTTCCGACGTACAATGTGCCTAGATCAGCGTTTCTCAAAGTTTATCTTAGTGGAAACCTTGAAATACTTTTATGTGTCAAGATACACCTGCATAAAAATATTATATACCATTATTAATATCTATATATTCTTATATTTTTATTATAATAACCAAAGATTTTCCAACAATATGACGTAAGCATCTAGTAAAATTATGAATATAAAAATAAGAAAAATTACTCAAAAATGTATTAGCCTATTCCTCACTGTTTCTAACGGAACAATTAGCAATCTCTTGCAGAACCCTAGGATTCCTGGGGACACAGGTTGAGAAACACTGTTACAGATGCATAAACGACCCCACCACTTGCTTTCAGCTATGTATCGCTTGTATTTTCGTTTTTTTATAGTAGTGGTTTATAAAAATCTTGTCTAATCCTATCGGAACTGTCACAAAAAAAAAAAAAAAAAAAAAAAAAAAAAAAAAAAAAAACAAAAAAAAAAAACAAAACAAAACAAAAAAACTGGAAGAATCGATAATTGTAAAACTGATTAAGCATATAAAAAGATTATTTACATTATTCGGACTATTGTCCTCATCTTTGTCGCCATATTTATTACAACGTTTCGGCCATTGTATGTTCCGGCCTTCTTCAGGTGGTTGGAATGTCGAACTGAACCATTATTTCGCTTACTGAGATAGACTGTTCTAGTTCCACGTGTCATGTTTTTAATTGATGTCAGTTATCTCCTGTTAATTTCCTTCTGGAAGATCTCCACTGCCTTAACCGGGTATTGAACTCACTCTCTTTGAGTCCTCTCATTGGATCTAAACAACGCCTTTATCCACTGTGCCATGATGAGGACAATAGTCCGAATAATGTAAATAATATACATAATACCTCATCTCAGAAATATAGACAGATACTGAAGAGCCGAAAATTTGTAATAAATATGGCAACAAAGATGAGGACAACAGTCAAAATAAGGTAAATAGTGTACATAATACCTCAGCTCAAAAATATAGACAGATACTGAAAGGCGGAAACGTTGTAATAAATATGGCGACAAAGATGAGGACAATAGTCCGAATAATGTAAATAGTGTAAATTATACCTCATCTCAGAAATATAGACAGATATTGAAAGGCGGAAACGTTGTAATAAATATGGCGACAAAGATGAGGACAATAGTTCGAATAATGTAAATAGTTTACATATTACCTCATCTCAGAAATATAGACAGATACTGAAAGGCCGAAATGTTGTAATAAATATGGCGACAAAGACGAGGACAAAAGTCCGAATAATGTAAATAGTGTACATCTCAGAAATATAGACGTATAAAAAGACCTTAAAAATCGACAAAAACATCAATTCACGGCCAATCTTCTTACCTGGCTCATGCCGGGTAGGGTTTATTATCCCTTAATGGCGTCTCTGTCTTCAGTGAGACTCGTGGCTGTGTCTGCGTCAGAGACGCCTGGTCCTGAGGTTCGGTAGTCGCTACCGAGCCCGGCATAACCGACGGTTTCGAGGGCTGGGCAATTTGGGGCCTTGGCCTGAGTCTACGCGCTCGGGTTCACCGCATTAAACTCGACCTTGTGTCACATAACGTTTCGGTAGGGAGACGAGGTAAAATATACTTACCTGGTTCAGGTTAAGGGTAGCGTTATTATATCTCAGTTATGCCTCTGTCTTCATGCAGAGTGCGCCTCAGTTGTGTCACTATCCGCGAACAGAGACGGAGCTGGGAGATGCGAAACCGAGAGGTTCCTGGTCCCGAGGAACAGCTACACGCAGCTGTATCCCCACCCCGAGCGCTCATTGCACTAGAGAGGCCAGGATCGGTAGTGACTACCTATGCCAGCGCAACCGACGGTTGTGAGGTCTGGACAATTTTGGGCGGTGGCCCGGCTTTCCCACATTAAAGCTGACCTTATGCTACATCATATCTCAGTGTAGGGACACGGGGAAAAACTACTTGCCGGGGAAATTTAAAAAATATTAAGCCCAAACCTCAGGCGGCCTTCCTTTCAAGCAGTACCACTCCTTCGGATGGGGACAGTGTTTATTGCTTGACGAAGTGCCGAATGGTCTTGGGAAAATTTTTCCACGTTATTGCTGTTAAATCCACTTTAAAGAACGACCTTGTGTTAGACTCTGTAGCGACGTCTGTGCGCTGAGAAATAAACAGTCCTCGACCAATATGACGTAAGCATCTTGTAAAATTACGAATATAAAAATAAGAAAAATTACTCAAAAATGTATTAGCCTATTCCTCACTGTTTCTAACGGCACCATTAGCAATCTCTTGCAGAACCCGAGGATTCCTGGGGACACAGGTTGAGAAACACTGTTACAGATGCATAAACGACCCCACCACTTGCTTTCAGCTATGTATCGCTTGTATTTTCGTTTTTTTTTATAGCAGTGGTTTATAAAAATCTTGTCTAATACTATCGGCACTGCCACAAAAAAACCCCCCAAAAAACTGGAAGAATCGATAATTGTAAAACTGATTAAGCATATAAAAAGACATTATTTACATTATTCGGACTATTGTCCTCATCTTTGTCACCATATTTATTACAACGTTTCGGCCATTGTATGCTTCGGCCTTCTTCAGGTGGTTGGAATGTCGAACTGAACCATTATTTCGCTCACTGATCAAAGTGTAGTAACTGTTCCAGCAGCAAATAGCCGGCCCATGGTTCCAGTCATCATCATTATAATCATCATCATCATCAGTTGCAGCTTCAGCTCCAGCTAGCCATCAGTCACAGCTACCGCCAGCCAACCATTCTCGCCAGCAGGCCTCCAGGCATACTGGTCAGCAGTAACGATATTCGATAAAATTTCCTTTTTCAGCACAACAAGTCTCAATGCCCGCAAAACCGTTCAATGTTTTTCGCACCCTCTTCATCAGGGGTCGGCGGGTCAGCAACCTTTTGAACAGCGAGGCCCAATCGGCTATGGCAGTGTCTTGAGGAAGGCTATGAAATTAAATATTATGTAAAACTGTATGTTAATAAAGAAAAAAAAACAAGAAATTTAAGACCTATTTTAAATACAAACTGTAACAAAAACAAATCAATTCTGTTCTTAGACTAAAGATGTAATGCAGTTAGAAATCAAAAATCGATGCTTAATAAGGCATAATTTAATGAGACACTTTGCTTATTGTGCAAAAGCTACTGCATGTCACGTGATATATTTATTGATGCCAGAAGCAAAACATCTTCCAGGTGGACATCACGCAACTTTGATCTTAAATAACTTTTAATATTTTTCACTTTTGAAAAAAAAAAAAAGATGTTTACAAGCATATGTACTTGAAAATAATGATACAATACGTTTTGTATAATTTGAGATGTTTTCATATTTTCCCCTCGACAATAAATATTTCATGTGGAATTCAGCAGTGGATTCGGAATTAAATTTTGATTTAAATAAGTTGTCACACTGTTAGTCAATTAACTTATATTCTTCTGTCACTTGCGCTGAATCTGTTTCTTAAGGAGTAGCAAATAATTTAAATAAATTTTCATATTGCCGGAAGTCATCAAAACGGGAAGAAAACTCTTGTATCAAATCTTTAATCGCTCTACTATAAGCAAACGTCTTGCCAATTTTAAAGTTTAATTACTGTACTGATAAATCATCAGTTACCTCCCCTTAAGATCTAAGAGTATAAAAAGCACCCTGTTTTATCCATCAGTAGATGAGTTGCTAGTGTAAAGTGCAATAACGCTTTGGTACAAAAAAAAAAGGATCTGTTTTTACTACTACGGAAGCCTGTTTAATGATCAGTCATTAGTGCTGTTAAATTAATTTTGCGTTCTTCACAATATCAGTGTATGGGAAGCCTTTGACCGACTAATGAGTCACTACTTGACAAGTTTTTCACACAAAACCTGGGAGCCGAATTAAACTCACTGGCGGGTCGGATATGGCCCGCCGGCCGTGGGCTGCCGAACCCAGCTCTACATGAATATGCAGAGATATTTTTTGCCTGGTGCAAAAAAAAAACAAACAAAAAAAAACAACAATAACAAAAAAAACTTATTTTCTTCGATGCATTTTCGTTAACAAAAATAAACTTATCAATATAATTTTTGTTTACTCAGGTCTTCGCTGTGTTTTGTTGTCTTCCGTCCTTCATTATCTGTTTATGAGCCAACATACCACCTGTACAATTGTAATAGTGGTAGTTTTTTTAAAGAAAGGCAACACTGTATTAATCTGGGCGTACATTTACCGTAGAAGATCAAGTAATTAGTATATTTTTATACATCATCATCATCATCGTCATCATCATCATCATCATCATCGTTCCCCTGACTTTTGTAATCGTAGGGGGGGGGTTGAATGCAGAGGGCACACTAAATCTCCCCCATAACTGTCTATCAACGGCAGCCATCAACAATTCTGTTATAGTCATACTTGTCCATTGCTTGACATTGTTCAACCAGCTTTTGCGTTGGCGTTCTCACCTGCGTCCATCTCCAACGGTGCCTTGCATGGTGGTCTTGAGCAGGATGTGCATTGTAACATGTTCAAACCAGGCCATTTTCTCCGTTTGACATTGGCGAGAAGAGGTTCCTGGCGGCAAAAACTCATTGGTTTTATGTTCTCAATAGAAGATGCCAAGGAATTTTCTCATGCATTTGTTCTCAAACGCTTGGATCCTTCTCTCAAAACTATCTGCGTTTCACATCCATATAGGAGAATGGAGTCTTCCAATGATTTATACAGTCTGTACTCTATTTGAAAGCTGATTTTGCTCCTCCATATTCTTGTCAATTTGGCTATCGCTGCCATGGCTGCGGGAATCCGTGTGCAGATTTTTGAGTTGCAGGTACCACCTTTAGACAAGATTGCTCCTAAGTATTTAAAACTAGACACTTCCTCTAGCGAATTCCCATTTATGGTAATGTTAATACAGGTGTTACTGTTTCTGTTATTCACCATTACTTTGGATTTCTCGAAGCTGACCTCTGTTCCAATATGCTTCTGCTCTTTCAAAAAAGTTTGTTGGTCAAGTCCTGCAGCTCACTGAGTTATCTATATCAGTAATAAAATATTTTCAACAAAACATCATAGAACGAAAGTTGATTGATAGAAATAAATTTAAGAAATAAAAGTCTGGTTGCAGAAAACGTCTGCCTCTTTTTAAACAACAGAACCTGAGTACATTTCAAGAACAAAGGCAATTTCTATTTACTGACTCTATTGGTTTTCAGTGAATTTTACAAACACTATTTTGATTTATTCAGTCTCATATATGCTATATTGCTTTTTTTAAAATATTTCACTGCATATCTAGCTCAGTCTGTTCATCTCTATCAGATAGATAGATAGATAGATAGATAGATAGATAGATAGATAGATAGATAGATATGAACAGACTGAGATAGATAAATAGATAGATAGATACATATGAAAGGACTGACATAGATAGATAGATAGATAGATAGATAGATAGATAGATAGATAGATAGATAGATAGATAGATAGATAAATGATAGATAGAACAGACTGAGATAGATAGATAGATACATATAGAAAGGACTGAGATAGATAAATAGATAGATAGATAGATAGATAGATAGATAGATAGATAGATAGATATGAACAGACTGAGATAGATAAATAGATAGATAGATACATATGAAAGGATAGATAGAGATGATAGATAGATAGATAGATAGATAGATAGATAGATAGATAGATAGATAGATAGATAAATAGATAGAAATAGATGAGATAGATAGATAGATAGATAGATAGATAGATAGATAGAATGGAGATGAATGAGATAGATAAATAGATAGATAGATACATATGAAAGGACTGACATAGATAGATAGATAGATAGATAGATAGATAGATAGATAGATATGAACAGACTGAGATAGATAAATAGATAGATAGATACATATGAAAGGACTGACATAGATAGATAGATAGATAGATAGATAGATAGATAGATAGATAGATAGATAGATGTGAACAGACTGAGATAGATAGATAGATGAAAAATATTACCAGCAAAAAAATCCTGTCGGCATTAAATAACCCCTTGAGTTTGATATGCCGTAAAACAAAACAAACCAAACCAAACCAAACCAATATATACTGAGATAGATAGATAGATAGATAGATAGATAGATAGATAGATAGATAAAAAATATTACCAGCAATAAAAATCTTGTTGTCATTAAATAACCCACTGAAATAGATAGCCCGTAAAACAAACCAAACCAAATCAATATATACTGAAATAGATAGATAGATAGATAGATAGATAGATAGATAAAAAATATTTCCAGCAAAAAAAACTTTTGTCGACCATTGAGGTTCATATGACGTAAAACAAACCAAACCAAATGAATATATGCTGAAATAGATAGATAGATAGATAGATAGATAGATAGATAGATAGATAGATAGATTTCTGATCTTATCCTGAGGTAAAAGAAAAAGGTTTTTTTTTTTTATAGAAAACATAAATCTTTCAAGATGGCGGCTGATGGTGATGATACGTATATTCATTGCTAATTTGTGTATTTAGGCAGCAAATCCTCTTTTAGGTATGTCTGATTAAATAAATTACTAAATTTCATCATTAAATGACTCAATATATGAAAAGAAGCAGCCCACCTTGAATTTTCAAATTCATCCAAATATGGAAGATCTCTGGCTGAAAAAAAGAAACTGTGCCAATCAATAAATTATTATTAGAGTTAGCTAATCCTCTATACAACTATTCCAAACCAATTTCAAGATTTGTAAAAGAAGAGAAAGACAAAGAAGGTTTCTGTATGGTTTTTACTGAGAACGGTACCACACAAAATAGGAATATATTGCAATAGGATTGTTGGTTGGTTTTGTTTAGTGGTATATCAAACTCTATGGGTTATTTAATGCTAATATCTAAATATTTTTGATGCAATTTTTTTGGGGGGAGATGATGGTTTTAATTTTTAAGTCTTACTAATTAACCCATAGCTGGGGGAAGAACAGATGTATTTGCACATAAGTGAAAATAACAAACCCAATTGAAATTGTAATTTGACTCTCCATTAAATTAAGCAAGGTCAAACCTGGTCAGTACTTAGATGGGTGACTGCTTCAGAATGCCAGGGGCTGTAAGCTTGGATGTGTGACGTCTTTAATGAATAATAGCACAGAATTGTTAATCAAAGAGTCAAGTTCCAATTTCAGTGATAAGCCATAAAAAATAAATCAATCAATTATATATTTCTCTTTTAAAGTAATTAATGGACTTTTAAAAATAGGACTATTTCTTATTGCTATAAATTTTAGTGGGCACACATATTTGAATAGATATTCCTGTTTATTCAAACATTAATTGAAAACTAATTAGTTTCTTTAATTTTAATGATCTAGTCTAGTAAATGTTAATTTCATTGTAAATAAATGATGATGTCTATTCAAATACATGTACTCACTAAAATAATGTTTATAGTAATAAAACACACACAATATATATTAATAAATGTTTGTGTATTTAGACAGTAAATTCTTTTTTAGGCATGTCTAATTAAATAAATTACAAACATCATGTCTGCTTATTTTTAGCCGACTCAAGGAACAAATTTCTCTTAATGTGGATATTAAATTTTCCTTATTCATCTACAATGTGTTTTGGGAAGTCATTGTTAATGAAAGTCTGCTGAACATTTTTAGTTCAGTGTAGAAAATCTTTTTTTGTGGAGGAGTTTATCTGTGCTTGGCTAATTAAATTCTGTATAAGTTCTATTTTGTAGTAATCTGGACATTCACTCTTATAGTTGAGAGTGCAAGAGTTTTTGATGGTTATTTTTTATATGGGGAGGTGGTAAATGTGTTATTATTTGTGTCTATTAAAATATCAAGAGAAGGAAATTTGTTATCTTTGTTCAGTTTGTATGTGAATTTGAGGACAGCATTTAGTAGCAAATCCTCTTTTAGGCATGCCTGAATAAATAAATTGCAAACATTATGTCAGCTTATTTTTAGCATAACCTATTCATATTAACGGATATTTTTTCCGTGTATTACAATCAAATGATGCAAGAAATGCACTGTCATAGTGAAAATCACTTTTATTTCCCAAGTAATTTCCATTTCTTTCTGAAATCATCATCAGGGCTGCAACTGGTAAAGCAAAAACTATGTGTAGCTATCCATTACTGAATTTTTCTATTTGCGTTTATCAATTATGGAATTTTTTTCTTTTACGTTGGAATGTCATGATCAAGCACACATTGAAGCATGAAAACTGTCCTTTTTATAGGCATTTTAGAACATTATCACAGTATCCATTGCTGATTCTGTTCAATGTCGGCTTCAATTTTTTAATGAAGATTGCTTTGAGGATCTGTAGTTTTAATTTGTTATTTTCTTGGTGTAGGGTAGTTGTGTTATCAATCAGTATTTTTCTATACTGTGAATGTGAACAGGAATGTTGCTGTAAAGAGATAGAAAGTACTTGGGAAATAAAAGTGATTTTACAGTGCATTCCTTGCATCATTTGTTTGCAATACATGGAAAAATATTCGTGAATATGAACAGATTATACTAAAAGTAATCAGACATAATGTTTGTAATTTATTTAATCAGACATGCCTAAAAAAAGAATTTGCTGTCTAAATACACAAACATTTATTAATATATATTGTGTGTGTTTTATTACTATAAACATTATTTTAGTGAGTACATGTATTTGAATAGACATCATCATTTATTTTTTCCGTGTATTACAATCAAATGATACAAGAAATTCACTGTAACAGTGAAAATCACTTTTATTTCCCAAGTACATTCCATCTTTTTCTGAGATCCTCATCAGTGGTAGAAAGGACATTACGTTGCACATATACGTTATTTCTTTGACATCGAATGGGATTTCAGTGGTACAGGTTAAAAGTAATTTTCCTTAGGATTTATGTAATTAACTGGTTGAGCGTTTTAGTCGGTTGGTAGACAGGAATGGCAATCTGGGATAAAATAGGGCGGTGTGTAAAGTTAGGTTTGTGCGTTTGAGAATTTTTAACCTATGCTGATATTTCGATCTGTTAGCAGTTTCTTTTACAAATTAATTACACCATACGTACATGTGTGTATTTACTTGATTCAGATGTACAATAATATATATATATATATATATATATATATATATATATATATATATATATATATATATATATATATATGCATATGCATGTTTCATTAAAAAGACAAAGTACTACGGTTATGCTTTTTATTTAATTGTTCTTGTGTTCACACAAGAGCTTTCTTTTTCTGGACAAAGAGTTTGTAAGAATTGTCCAAATGTTTTATAGTGGAATAATGGAAGCTTTAAATAATAAAAATCTTTAATAATAAAAGATAAAAAAATAAATAAAAGCAGCTTTAAAAAAGAAAAAGCCAACTCTCAACAATATTAACTACGAACAAGGCCACAATGTGCTAACCGTATTCGGAAATTAAAACATCCCTATAGCACACTAAAGCATACACATAATGCATACACTCAATTAAGCTGAAAAATCGAATCATCCTTGATAATGGCTAAAGGTATAGCCGAAAGCGCTCTGAATTATAAAACATTTGGACAGTTCTTACACACGCTTTGTCCAGAAAAGAAGGCTCTTGTTAGAGCACAAGAAAAATTAAATACAAAGCTTTACCGTAGTAACTTTTCTGTTGTTTTTAATGAAACATTTATATATATATATATATATATATATATATATATATATATATATATATATATATATAGAGAGAGAGAGAGAGAGAGAGATTCATTTGTGCAGTATATATATTATACCACAAAAAGTAATTATATAAATAATTAATTATCAATTTTTTGTTGTTGTATGTTTTTTCAGTTAAAGTTATCTCTCTCTCTCTCTCTCTCTCTCTCTCTCTCTCTATATATATATATATATATATATATATATATATATATATATATATAAATCTGTGTGTATATATTCATGTCCTTTTACTACAGAGATAATGTGATGTTGCTACGAGATTAAATTTCTTCAAAGTGCCTTCGAACTGATTCTTTAGACTGTCTCGAATTCTTTAAAATCATTTCAAATTTCTTAAACTGATGCTTTCAAACTGTTCCAACTCTAAATTTACTCCTCAAACTCTCTCAAGCAAAGGTGTTGCCAGAATGTTTTACTTTTATTCGCATCTTCAGTATAAGCTATTTACGTAATTGGGTCAGTCGATAATATCAAAGCCACTCGTGATTTTTCATTTTTAATATGATTATATATCTTTTTGGTTACATAAATGATGCTTCTCGAAACTTGATTTATGAAGTGAGACATTAGGTTTATAATACCCAGAAATTCATTAAGTGATGTCTTCAAGGACACATGGCAGATTGGATAAAGGCGTTGGTTAGATCCAGTGACAAGATCCAAAGAGTGTGAGTTCAATACCGAGATAAGGCAGTGGAGAACTTAGAGAGGGGAATTAGCAGGAGATAACTGACATCCATTAAGCGTGGAACTAGAACAGTCTACCGCAGGGCTCAGTTCAACGTTCCAACCGCGTGAGCGTACATCGCTAAGACGTTATAATAAATATGGCGACAGAGATGAAGAAAATAGTCCGAATAATGTAAATAGTGAACAAAGATCTTTGCTTGATATTTTTTCTTTAAAATGGTCTTTTAAGCAAATTTGAAATATTATAATGGAATGTTTTAGCATTTAATTTAGGTACGATGGGGAGACACAGTCCGGTTAATAGATGTTCAGTGCCAAAGCCTTATTTATAAAAGCTGGTGGTGTTGAAAGATTTAAGCATTCTTTCATCTCATTTTTGTCTTATTATTTATCATGCTCTGGATAAAATCTTATTCTTTTCTAGGCTGGTACGACATTTTAAGCCCATTACAACACTGGTAAATATAGCGAGAACGTTTTTTTTTTCTCTTCCACACCGAAGAATAATCAAAAAGTAAACGAAGAATGCAGAAGAATACAACAATTTCTGAATTGTTGTTTTTCCATTTTCATTTGCAATTTGAAAATGATATTCACTGTATTCCATGAATCATAATGGAGGAATTTCAACCAATTCGAAGATAACAACAGAAGATAATCTGGAATGGAAGATATCAGTCCAATGAATTGAAAAAGGAACTTAAAATAAGAAAATAAGACTGTAACATGACGCCAAACATGTCGGCAGGGAAGAAAGAAAACCTGCGATATTTAATCTATAAACAACGGGATTGGAGAAGCAAGAGATTATTATTAATAATAATAATAATAATAATAATAATAATAATAATAATAATAATGACTATGATATGGCATCTCAAGCAAGTTTGCCAGTTCATTTTCTGATACCGATTTCCGGCCAGCTCATCCCCACTGTGCGCACGCGCGCAATCACACTTGCGCATGCGCATACACATATTTTGAAAAACAGTGACAGAAGCATAAAATAATTTCATATACATATATATTTTTTTAATAAAATTCTTTCTGAAGTGAAAATTTTGATCTTGAAGATAAAAAGCAATTAACACGGCTCTACGATAGGAAACTTGTGATTGTAGTTGCTCATTTGCAAATAACACCATATCGACTTTTACATTTTTATGCAACCTCTACTTATGTCTTCCTATGTAGACGTTTGTCTTTGGGTGGCGGAAGGTATGTGCGCCTGTGTGTGTATATATGTGAGCGTGTATATATGTGAGCGTGTATATATGTAAGTGCATTTGTATCTCCATGTGCATTAGGGCAGATTGATTTTTCACTTCTTTTTAGTACATCAACATTACACTCGGTGCAAAGGTTGGTATTTGATGTAATGAGGATTAACTCCAAAAATTAGATTCATTGCGTTTTTTTTTTTTTTGCATTTAAATTTTTGAAGATAAATGGTAGCTCGAAAGCGTGGAGCCAGAAGAGAGTTCCACAAGCGAGAAGTGCGGTAAAAGAAAATGTTAGCACAAAACTGACGGTTACATCTAGCCAATTCGACTATAAAATGAATCTAGTATTGCGCTTAAATTCATAAAGTCTAGAATTAGGAATTCTTGCAAGAATGTGAAATGAGAAAATAAAAAGTTGTAATGATGTTTCAAGCCACGTGGAGTTTTTGAATCATTTCACCCCATGCAAGGTAGTAAAGCCACTACGACAGAATTGGTTACTGAGTGCAAAATAATAAGAAAAAATAGAAACATTATTAAGGAGCTGGAACAATAGAAGAGTAATCAAGAAGGCTGTAACTAACGATTGATATTCCATTTAAATTTTTGCAGATTAAAGTTCGGAGTAAAGCATGGAGCTGGAAGAGACGTTCACAAGTGAGAAGTGCGAGAAACTGTTAGCATAAAACTTTCAGTTGCATTTAGCCAATTAAACTGTAAGATGATGAGACCTAACCGCCAATCTAGTATAGTGCTTAAATTCATAAAGCCGGGTTGCCATAGTTAAAGAGTTCACCCGACAATTACCATGAAAGGATTTATAAAAAAAGACACAGGGAATGTACATTACGTTGTTGGGAAATTGATTGAACCCGAGATGCCAGGTTAGGACTAATAATATTGCTTATTCTTCTTCGGATAAATAAATGTATTCCAGTGTATTAGCGTGTATAAATATGTGTGTATATATGTGTGCGTGTATCTGCATATCTATGTAAGTGTATTTAGATTTCCATGTGCAGATTGATTTTTCACTTCTTTTGAGTAAATCAACATTACACTCAGTGCAAAGGCTGGGATTTGATGTGATGAGTTTTGACACCAAAAATTAGATTCATAGGTTTTACAATTTTTAAGCATTTTGTTATTAAGGGTCGTCTGAAAAAATGTATAGAAATGCCTAATCTCCGCAGTTTTTTGCTGACAAATTGACATCAAATTATTACCAATTCAAGAATAAATCCACATAAAGTTAATATCTTTTTTATTAAATACATTGAATGGAAAATATGTTAAAACCAGAATTCTTGTTATGAATCACCACAAGCAAAATATATTATTTTTTACTGTATTCGATAAGTAAAAACTGTATAAGAAAATTGTAAAAGATTACGAAAAATGGCTACCCAATGAATAAGATTTGTTGAATCATTTACGAGATCATAATTAATAAAAACAACAAAAAAGATAAAGTGTATATAACACCATAATACTGCTGGGTATGAATTATAAGACAAAATGTTTTAAATTGTCACTGTTTATTGAAAAACACACATAAACTGTATAACATATTACATCATAATATAGTTAAATTGTTCAGTATAGATATTTAATTGACCCCGTACTGAGTCAGGTTGTGACACAAGGTCAGTTTTTAACGTGTAGACCCGAGTCTAGTCATAGCTGGTCTTGGCTTGTTATATCTGGTCCAAACTGGTCAGAACCGGTCCAAGCTAGTCGTAGCCGTGTTACCACCAGCCCGGGGACGGAGCCCTGTGCCAGGTAAGTATTCTAAATTGTTCAGTATAATTTTCCTTTAAAGTAAAAGGTCTTATTTGATGGCACAAGGCTTTCGTAATAATGTGCATGTATCCTGCATCTTGTCCATATGCAATTTGTAAAACATCAGTGAACTAAGAATTTTATAAGACTGTGCGATAAGGCTTTTATTAATGACCGGAATGAAATTCCAATGTTACCATTTTGGACCTAAACTTGATCTTTAAACTCGTTTTCTCAAAAAAACAGTAAGGATTTGAAAAAAATATTTTCTTCCTTATTTATCATGTTAAACCCCAACTTTCAAATTGAGTGCAATAGCACGGTTCCAAAATGACCCAGCCTTAACCCTTTCAGCCCTGCGTACCTGTAAAATTTTAAACCCTCTGTCAGAGCTCCTGAGTCAAAATACGCAAATAATTGGTAATGTTTCAGGGTAGATATAAAAATAGTTACAAGCGTTTACCCACCGTTAAACAGGTAGCTGGGTATTAAGTCAATTCTCTTTACTTCCGTTCAACCGGTGGCTGGGCATTAAGTCATTTTTCTCTACCTCCGTTCAACCGTTGGATTGGCATTAAGTCATTTTTCTCTACCTCCGTTCAACCGGTGGCTGGGCATTAAGTCATTTTTCTCTACCTCCGTTCAACGGGTGGCTGGGCATTAAGTCATTTTTCTCTACCTCCGTTCAACCGGTGGCTGGGCATTAAGTCATTTTTCTCTACCTCCGTTCAACGGGTGGCTGGGCATTAAGTCATTTTTCTCTACCTCCGTTCAACGGGTGGCTGGGCATTAAGTCATTTTTCTCTACCTCCGTTCAACCGGTGGCTGGGCATTAAGTCATTTTTCTCTACCTCCGTTCAACGGGTGGCTGGGCATTAAGGCATTTTTCTCTACCTCCGTTCAACGGGTGGCTGGGCATTAAGTCATTTTTCTCTACCTCCGTTCAACCGTTGGATTGGCATTAAGTCATTTTTCTCTACCTTCGTTCAACCGGTGGATGGGCATTACCTCCGTTCACGGGTTTTTTCTACCTCCGTTCAACGGGTGGCTGGGCATTAAGGCATTTTTCTCTACCTCCGTTCAACGGGTGGCTGGGCATTAAGGCATTTTTCTCTACCTCCGTTCAACGGGTGGCTGGGCATTAAGGCATTTTTCTCTACCTCCGTTCAACCGGTGGCTGGGCATTAAGGCATTTTCTCTACCTCAATTTAAGGGTGGCTGGGCATTAAGGCATTTTTACCTCTACCTCCGTTCAACGGGTCGTTCAACCGGTGGCTGGGCATTAAGTCATTTTTTCTCGTTCAACATTTTCTCTTCCGTTCAACGGGTGGATGGGCATTAAGGCATTTTTCTCTACCTCCGGTGGATGGGCATTAAGGCATTTTTCTCTACCTCCGTTCAACGGGTGGCTGGGCATTTTTTTCTTTACCTCCGTTCTACCTCCGTTCAACGGGTGGCTGGGCATTAAGGCATTTTCTCTACCTCCGTTCAACGGGTGGCTGGGCATTAAGGCATTTTTCTCTACCTCCGTTCAACGGGTGGCTGGGCATTAAGGCATTTTTCTCTACCTCCGTTCAACCGGTGGCTGGGCATTAAGGCATTTTTCTCTACCTCCGTTCAACGGGTGGCTGGGCATTAAGGCATTTTTCTCTACCTCCGTTCAACGGGTGGCTGGGCATTAAGGCATTTTTCTCTACCTCCGTTCAACCGGTGGATGGGCATTAAGTCATTTTTCTCTACCTCCGTTCAACGGGTGGCTGGGCATTAAGGCATTTTTCTCTACCTCCGTTCAACGGGTGGCTGGGCTGGGCGATTTTTTCTCTACCTCCGTTCAACGGGTGGCTGGGCATTAAGGCATTTTTCTCTACCTCCGTTCAACCGGTGGCTGGGCATTAAGGCATTTTTCTCTACCTCCGTTCAACCGGTGGCTGGGCATTAAGGCATTTTTCTCTACCTCCGTTCAACCGGTGGATGGGCATTAACCGGGTGGATGGGCATTTTTTCTCTACCTCCGTTCAACCGGTGGATGGGCATTTTTTACCTCCGTTCAACGGGTGGCTGGGCATTAAGGCATTTTTCTCTACCTCCATTTTTCATTTTCTCCCTCCGTTCAACGGGTGGCTGGGCATTAAGTCATTTTTCTTTACCTCCGTTCAACGGGTGGCTGGGCATTAAGGCATTTTTCTCTACCTCCGTTCAACCGGTGGCTGGGCATTAAGGCATTTTTCTCTACCTCCGTTCAACCGGTGGCTGGGCATTAAGTCATTTTTCTCTACCTCCGTTCAACGGGTGGCTGGGCATTAAGTCATTTTTCTCTACCTCCGTTTGGCTGGGCATTAAGGCATTTTTCTCCTCCGTTCAACGGGTGGCTGGGCATTAAGTCATTTTCTCTACCTCCGTTCAACGGGTGGCTGGGCATTAAGGCATTTTCTCTACCTCCGTTCATTAAGGCATTTTTTCTCTACCTCCGTTCAACGGGTGGCTGGGCATTAAGGCATTTTTCTCTACCTCCGTTCAACGGGTGGCTGGGCATTAAGGCATTTTTCTCTACCTCCGTTCAACGGGTGGCTGGGCATTAAGTCATTTTCTCTACCTCCGTTCAACCGGTGGATGGGCATTAAGTCATTTTCTCTACCTCCGTTCAACGGTGGCTGGGCATTAAGGCATTTTCTCTACCTCCGTTCAACGGGTGGCTGGGCATTAAGGCATTTTTCTCTACCTCCGTTCAACGGGTGGATGGGTGGCTGGGCATTAAGGCATTTTTCTCTACCTCCGTTCAACCGGTGGCTGGGCATTAAGGCATTTTTCTCTACCTCCGTTCAACGGGTGGCTGGGCATTAAGGCATTTTCTCTTTCCGTTCAACCGGTGGCTGGGCATTAAGGCATTTTTTAACCGGGCATGGGCATTTTTCTCTACCTCCGTTCAACGGGTGGCTGGGCATTAAGGCATTTTTCTCTACCTCCGTTCAACCGGTGGATGGGCATTAAGTCATTTTTCTCTACCTCCGTTCAACGGGTGGCTGGGCATTAAGCATTTTTTTTTCCGTTCGGTGGCTATTAAGGCATTTCTCCCTCCGTTCAACGGGTGGCTGGGCATTGGCTGGGCATTGGGTGGGCATTAATTTTTTCTCTACCTCCGTTCAACCGGTGGCTGGGCATTAAGGCATTTTTCTCTACCTCCGTTCAACCGGTGGCTGGGCATTAAGCATTTTCTCATTTTTCATTTTCTCTACCTCCGTTCAACCGGTGGATGGGCATTAAGGCATTTTTCTCTACCTCCGTTCAACCGGTGGCTGGGCATGGGCATTTTTTTTACCTCCGTTCAACGGGTGGCTGGGCATTAAGGCATTTTCTCTACCTCCGTTCAACGGGTGGCTGGGCATTAAGTCATTTTTTCTACCTCCGTTCAACCGTTGGGCATTAAGGCATTTTTCTCTACCTCCGTTCAACGGGTGGCTGGGCATTAAGGCATTTTTACCTCTGGGCATTAAGGCATTTTCTCCTCCGTTCAACGGGTGGCTGGGCATTAAGGCATTTTCTCTACCTCCGTTCAACGGGTGGATGGGCATTAAGTCATTTTCTCTACCTCCGTTCAACGGGTGGCTGGGCATTAAGGCATTTTCTCTACCTCCGTTCAACGGGTGGCTGGGCATTAAGGCATTTTTTTTTAACCTCCGTTGGGGTGTTCAACGGGTGGCTGGGCATTAAGGCATTTTCTCTACCTCCGTTCAACCGTTGGCTGGGCATTAAGTCATTTTTCTCTACCTCCGTTCAACGGGTGGCTGGGCATTAAGGCATTTTTTCTCTACCTCCGTTCAACGGGTGGCTGGGCATTAAGGCATTTTCTCTACCTCCGTTCAACCGGTGGATGGGCATTAAGTCATTTTCTCTACCTCCGTTCAACGGGTGGCTGGGCATTAAGGCATTTTCTCTACCTCCGTTCAACGGGTGGATGGGCATTAAGGCATTTTTTTCTCTACCTCCGTTCAACCGGTGGATGGGCATTAAGTCATTTTTCTCTACCTCCGTTCAACGGGTGGCTGGGCATTAAGTCATTTTTCTCTACCTCCGTTCAACGGGTGGATGGGCATTAAGGCATTTTTCTCTACCTCCGTTCAACCGGTGGCTGGGCATTAAGGCATTTTCTCTACCTCCGTTCAAGGGGTGGCTGGGCATTAAGTCATTTTCTCTACCTCCGTTCAACCGGTGGATGGGCATTAAGTCATTTTTCTCTACCTCCGTTCAACGGTGGGTGGGCATGGGCATTAAGTTCATTTTTCTCTACCTCCGTTCAACGGGTGGCTGGGCATTAAGTCATTTTTCTCTACCTCCGTTCAACGGGTGGCATTGGGCGGTGGCTGGGCATTTCATTTTTCTCTACCTCCGTTCAACGGGTGGCTGGGCCATTTTTCTCTACCTCCGTTCAACCGGTGGCTGGCTGGGCATTAAGTCATTTTTCTACCTCCCTCCGTTCAACGGGTGGCTGGGCATTAAGTCATTTTTTCTACCTCCGTTCAACGGGTGGCTGGGCATTAAGTCATTTTCTCTACCTCCGTTCAACGGGTGGCTGGGCATTAAGGCATTTTTCTCTACCTCCGTTCAACCTCCGCATCATTTTTTCTCCGTTCAACCTCCGTTCAACGGGTGGCTGGGCATTAAGTCATTTTCTCTACCTCCGTTCAACCGGTGGCTGGGCATTAAGTCATTTTTCTCTACCTCTCCGTTCAACCGGTGGCTGGGCATTAAGGCATTTTCTCTACCTCCGTTCAACGGGTGGCTGGGCATTAAGTCATTTTTCTACCTCCGTTCAACCGGTGGATGGGCATTTCATTTTCTCTACCTCCGTTCAACGGGTGGATGGGCATTAAGTTTTTTCTACCTCCGTTCAACGGGTGGCTGGGCATTAAGTCATTTTTTCTCTACCTCCGTTCAACGGGTGGCTGGGCATTAAGTCATTTTTCTCTACCTCCGTTCAACGGGTGGATGGGCATTAAGTCATTTTTCTACCTCCGTTCAACGGGTGGCTGGGCATTAAGTCATTTTCTCTACCTCCGTTCAACGGGTGGCTGGGCATTAAGGCATTTTTTCTCTACCTCCGTTCAACGGGTGGCTGGGCATTAAGGCATTTTCTCTACCTCCGTTCAACGGGTGGCTGGGCATTAAGTCATTTTTTACCTCCGTTCAACGGGTGGCTGGGCATTAAGTCATTTTTCTCTACCTCCGTTCAACCGTTGGCATTAAGTCATTTTCTCTACCTCCGTTCAACGGGTGGATGGGCATTAAGTCATTTTTCTCTACCTCCGTTCAACCGGTGGCTGGGCATTAAGTCATTTTTTCTCTACCTCCGTTCAACGGGTGGCTGGGCATTAAGGCATTTTTCTCTACCTCCGTTCAACGGGTCTGGGCATTTTTTCTACCTCCGTTCAACCGGTGGCTGGGCATTAAGTCATTTTCTCTACCTCCGTTCAACGGGTTTTTCTCTACCTCCGTTCAACGGGTGGCTGGGCATTAAAGGCTTTTTTCTCTACCTCCGTTCAACGGTGGATGGGGATGGGGGCATTAAGTCATTTTTTCTCTACCTCCGTTCAACGGGTGGCTGGGCATTAAGTCATTTTTCTCTACCTCCGTTCAACGGGTGGATGGGCATTAAGGCATTTTTCTCTACCTCCGTTCAACCGGTGGATGGGCATTAAGTCATTTTTCTCTACCTCCGTTGGCTGGGGTCATTTTTCTCTACCTCCGTTCAACCGGTGGCTGGGCATTAAGTCATTTTTTTTTTCTACCTCCGTTCAACGGGTGGCTGGGCATTAAGTCATTTTTCTCTACCTCCGTTCAACCGTTTTGGCATTAAGTCATTTTCTCTACCTCCGTTCAACCGGTGGATGGGCATTAAGTCATTTTTTCTCTACCTCCGTTCAACGGGTGGCTGGGCATTAAGGCATTTTTCTCTACCTCCGTTCAACGGGTGGCTGGGCATTAAGTCATTTTTCTCTACCTCCGTTCAACGGGTGGCTGGGCATTTTCCTCTACCTTTCAACGGGTGGCTGGGCATTAAGTCATTTTCTCTACCTCCGTTCAACCGGTGGATGGGCATTAAGTCATTTTTTCTACCTCCGTTTGGGCATTGGCATTTTTCTCTACCTCCGTTCAACGGGTGGCTGGGCATTAAGTCATTTTTCTCTACCTCCGTTCAACGGGTGGCTGGGCATTAAGTCCTTTTTCTCTACCTCCGTTCAACGGGTGGCTGGGCATTTTCATTTTCTCTCCTCCGTTCAAGGGGTGGCTGGGCATTAAGTCATTTTCTCTACCTCCGTTCAACCAACCTCCGTTCAACCGGTGGCTGGGCATTAAGTCATTTTTTCTACCTCCGTTCAACGGGTGGCTGGGCATTAAGTCATTTTCTCTACCTCCGTTCAACCGGTGGCTGGGCATTAAGTCATTTTCTCTACCTCCGTTCAACGGGTGGCTGGGCATTAAGGCATTTTCTCTACCTCCGTTCAACGGGTGGCTGGGCATTAAGTCATTTTTCTCTACCTCCGTTCAACCGGTGGCTGGGCATTAAGTCATTTTCTCTACCTCCGTTCAACGGGTGGATTGGGCATTAAGTCATTTTTCTCTACCTCCGTTCAACGGGTGGCTGGGCATTAAGTCATTTTCTCTACCTCCGTTCAACGGGTGGCTGGGCATTAAGTCATTTTTTTCTACCTCCGTTCAACGGGTGGCTGGGCATTAAGTCATTTTTCTCTACCTCCGTTCAACGGGTGGCTGGGCATTAAGTCATTTTTCTCACCTCCGTTCAACGGGTGGCTGGGCATTAAGTCATTTTTCTCTACCTCCGTTCAACGGGTGGCTGGGCATTAAGGCATTTTTCTCTACCTCCGTTCAAGGGGTGGCTGGGCATTAAGTCATTTTTCTCTACCTCCGTTCAACGGGTGGCTGGGCATTAAGTCCTTTTTTCTCCGTTCAACCGGTTGGCATTAAGTCATTTTCTCTACCTCCGTTCAACCGGTGGCTGGGCATTAAGTCATTTTTCTACCTCCGTTCAACGGGTGGCTGGGCGTTCAACCCGTTCAACCGGTGGATTGGCATTAAGTCATTTTTCTCTACCTCCGTTCACGGGTGGGTGGGCATTAAGGCATTTTTCTCTACCTCCGTTCAACGGGTGGCTGGGCATTAAGTCATTTTCTCTACCTCCGTTCAACGGGTGGCTGGGCATTAAGTCATTTTCTCTACCTCCGTTCAACGGTTGGCTGGGCATTAAGGCATTTTCTCTACCTCCGTTCAACCGGTGGCTGGGCATTAAGTCATTTTTCTCTACCTCCCGTTGGTTCAATTTTTCTCTACCTCCGGTGGCTGGGCATTAAGTCATTTTTTCTCTACCTCCGTTCAACCGGTGGCTGGGCATTAAGTCATTTTTCTCTACCTCCGTTCAACGGGTGGCTGGGCATTAAGTCCTTTTTCTCTACCTCCGTTCAACGGGTGGCTGGGCATTAAGTCATTTTTCTACCTCCGTTCAACGGGTGGCTGGGCATTAACGGGTGGTTCCTTTTTCTCTACCTCCGTTCAACGGGTGGCTGGGCATTAAGTCATTTTTTCTCTACCTCCGTTCAACGGGTGGCTGGGCATTAAGTCATTTTCTCTACCTCCGTTCAACGGTTGGCTGGGCATTAAGTCATTTTTCTCTACCTCCGTTCAACCGGTGGCATTGTCATTTTCTCTACCTCCGTTCAGCGGTCCTGGGCATTAAGTCATTTTTCTCTACCTCCGTTCAACGGGTGGCTGGGCATTAAGTCATCTACCTCCGTTCAACGGGTGGCTGGGCATTAAGTCCTTTTTCTCTACCTCCGTTCAACCGGGGTGGCTGGGCACCTCCGTTAACGGGTCCATTTTCTCTACCTCCGTTCAACGGGTGGCTGGGCATTAAGTCATTTTCACTACCTCCGTTCAACGGGTGGCTGGGCATTTCCTTTTCTCTACCTCCGTTCAACGGGTGGCTGGGCATTAAGTCATTTTTTCTACCTCCGTTCAACGGGTTGGATTGGCATTAAGTCATTTTTCTCTACCTCCGTTCAACGGGTGGCTGGGCATTAAGTCCTTTTTTCTCTACCTCCGTTCAACGGGTGGCTGGGCATTAAGTCCTCACCTTTTCTCATTAAGTCCTTTTTCCTCCGTTCAACCGGTGGCTGGGCATTAAGTCCTTTTTCTCTACCTCCGTTCAACGGGTGGCTGGGCATTAAGTCCTTTTTCTCTACCTCCGTTCAACGGGTGGCTGGGCATTAAGTCATTTTTCACTACCTCCGTTCAACGGGTGGCTGGGCATTAAGTCCTTTTTCTCTACCTCCGTTCAACGGGTGGCTGGGCATTAAGTCATTTTTCTCTACCTCCGTTCAACGGGTGGCTGGGCATTAAGTCATTTTTCTCTACCTCCGTTCAACGGGTGGCTGGGCATTAAGTCATTTTTCTCTACCTCCGTTCAACGGGTGGCTGGGCATTAAGTCATTTTCTCTACCTCCGTTCAACGGGTGGCTGGGCATTAAGTCATTTTTCTCTACCTCCGTTCAACCGGTGGCTTGGCATTAAGTCATTTTTCACTACCTTTTCGGGTGGCTCTACCTCCGTTCAACGGGTGGCTGGGCATTACCTCCGTTCAGGTTTTCATTTTCTCTACCTCCGTTCAACCGTGGATTGGCAACGGGTGGCTGGGCATTAAGTCATTTTTCTCTACCTCCGTTCAACGGGTGGCTGGGCATTAAGTCATTTTTCTCTACCTCCGTTCAACCGTTGGATTGGCATTAAGTCATTTTTCTCTACCTCCGTTCAACCGGTGGCTGGGCATTAAGTCATTTTTCTCTACCTCCGTTCAACGGGTGGCTGGGCATTAAGGCATTTTTCTCTACCTCCGTTCAACCGGTGGCTGGGCATTAAGGCATTTTTCTCTACCTCCGTTCAACCGGTGGCTGGGCATTAAGGCATTTTTCTCTACCTCCGTTCAACGGGTGGCTGGGCATTAAGTCATTTTTCTCTACCTCCGTTCAACGGGTCGCTGGGCATTAAGGCATTTTTCTCTACCTCCGTTCAACCGGTGGATGGGCATTAAGGCATTTTTCTCTACCTCCGTTCAACCGTTGGATTGGCATTAAGTCATTTTTCTCTACCTCCGTTCAACCGGTGGATGGGCATTAAGTCATTTTTCTCTACCTCCGTTCAACCGTTGGATTGGCATTAAATCATTTTTCTCTACCTCCGTTCAACCGGTGGCTGGGCATTAAGTCATTTTTCTCCACCTCCTTTCAACCGGTGGCTGGGCATTAACTCATTTTACTCTAATACCGTTCGACCTGTGGCTAGGCATTAGGTCATTTTTCTCTACCACCGTTAAAGCGGTAATCAGGGCTCAAAAGATTAATGTGTAGTGTGTAAGTTCTTATTGTTCCATTTGTTTTCAAGTGTTTACAGTGTGCGACAGAATATGACAAAAGAGAAGCATTATTAAGGAACGAGAACAAGAAAAGAGAAATCAAGACGACAGTAGATAACGGTTGATATTGCATTTAAATATTTGCAGATTAAAGTTGGCTGGAAAGCATGCAGCTGATAGAGAGTCTCAAATGTGTGAAATGTGAGACAAAATCTGTTATCCGCATCTTTGTCGCCATATTTGTCACAACGTTTCGGCCGTTGTACGCTCGGGCCTTCTTCAGGTGGTTGGAATTTCGAACTGAACACTTTATTTCGATCACTGGTGTAGACTGTTCTAGAAAACATTAGGTTTATAATACTCAGAAGTTCATACCCAGATGTCCTCAAGGACACATGGCACAGTGGATAAAGGCGTTGGTTAGATCCAGTGACAGACCCAAAGAAGTTAAGGCAGTGGAGAACTTTCAAAGGGAAAATTAGCAGGAGATAACTGATAACTGACAACTATGGAACTAGAACAGTCTACCCCAGTGATCGAAATAAAGGGTTCAGTTCGAAAATTCCAACCACCTGAAGAAGGCCGGAGCGACAAAGATGAGGAAAATAGTCCGACTAATGTAAATAGTGTACATAATACCTCATCTCAGAAATATAGACAGACTCCACAATCTGTTAGCATAGTATTTACGGGTACATCCAGACAATTCAACTGTAAGATGATGAGACCTAACCGCCAATCTAGTACTGCGGTTCAATTCATAAAGTCGAGGTCGTATGACGAAGAATTCATCCGAACAATTACCGTAGAATCATTTATACAAAACAGCGGTGGGAAAGTGACTGAAAATGACTGAACCCGAGATGCCAAGCCATGACTAATAATATTGCTTATTCTTCTTTGGATAAATGAATGTATTCCCGTGTGTTATATATATATATGTGTGTCTGTTTATCTATGTATCTATATCTGTGTAGATCCATGTCTATATGCATATATGTTTATATTCTATATAAATAAATGTATGATCGTCTATTAGTGTGCCCGTGTATATAAATATGTGTATAAATCTGTTTGTGTTTATGGAAGTGCCTCTGTCTATCTGTGTGTGTGTCTGGGTTCAACCGTGTGCGTAACCATGTGTTTGTATACGTACGCACCCACACACGTATATGTGTATATATATCTATATATGTACACGAATACACATATATGTATTAATATACACATATATATATATATATATATATATATATATATATATATATATATATATATATATAAAAGTGAACATAGAAGTCAACACTTAGAGGCGACAGTCTGTTTCATGACTAGATGCAATCGTCAGCCATGAAAAGATATTGGCCTGACGTGTTGCATCTATGTTCACTTTTTATATTTACACACACTATCTCTGATATTGAGCACTTTATCCGATAAATATAGCACATCTTAAGAGTATATTTTTTCATATATATATATATATGTATGTGTGTGTGTTTGTATATTGACAGTGTATGTGTGCGTAACTTTTTGTCATCATTATCGTCTGTCCATAGTATTCTCTAAAGACACTTTTAAAATTTCTAGATAGCCGACACAAATTACAGTTTTTCACCTTTCGCCGGAGACGGGGGCGTCATAAAAAGAAAAACACATCTGTGCTTCCTTTAAGATCCTCGTCGCCGGCTAAAGATGATTGCCGGATGACTGCAGTGTCGATGCGAAACGTGGCTAGTTGCTTGGCAACTAGAGCTCTTCTCTTTTCAGGATGCGAAGAGTCATCTCCCTATGTCCGGGCATTCCAGGCGGCAACCGTCAGATTGAACTGCTTCCCTATTTTGTGTTTATTTATTCGATCGGGTAACGCAAATGTGGAGGCCCACCAGCTGTGGCAAGCTGATCAGGATAAAACACCGGCAAGCAATCTTTATCCCGCCTTCACTAGGGGCTTCCGCGGTCACAGAACAGGGAGTGTTATCCTTCAATAAGTTTGTCCGGACACTGAAGTATCTGCCGTATATTGGAGGTACCTGCAGCTTAAACTATCATCCGACCATCTTACTACGGTCAGCTATGCACTAAGAGACCAGTGATCTGTTTGTGCACTACGATAGTTTGGCAGTATAATCCAGTACAGACAAGAAGAAGAATCAAATTCCTATATGATAAAGCGAAGACGGTGGCATCAGACCTGAGAATCTGGAAGGTATTTATCCGAACTTTGCTTATAGGCGACTGGAGTAAGATGTCTTTTTGTATTTATCCAAGTATGCATGCGTGTATCTATATAAGTGTCTGCGTCCGTGCTTATTTTTTTTTAAAAACTTTTCACCCCAAGCAAGGTGGGAGTGCCACTAGCGCGCAAGGGGTTACAGAAAGTGGGAGCAAAAGTAAAGAGCTGTGAAAGAGGAAAAGATGATTTGGTTTGGTTTATTTTACGACATATCAACCTCAATGGGTTATTTAATGCCGACAAGATTTTTATTGCTGGCAATATTTTTTATCTATCTATCCCAGTCTGTTCATATCTATCTATCTATCTATCTATCTATCTATCTATCTATCTATCTATTTCAGTATATATTGATTTGGTTTGGTTTGTTTTACGACATATCAACCTCAATGAGTTATTTAATGCCGACAAGATTTTTATTACTGGTAATATATTGTTTTGTGAAAAATCTGTTTCTGGTAATATTTTTATTTCAAAATTGTATTGCTGGTAATAGTTTTTTTCAAATAAGTATTGCTGGTAATCGTTCACTATTTGCCTATAGCTGGGACCCTAACAGGCGCTACCACCCTGCTTCAGGGTGAACCTGAGAACACCAGCAATTAAGAGGTGGTTCCACGCTTCTCTAAACATCTTGATCAGAGGACTTGCTGCTGGATGTAGTTTATCGTCTTACCCAGAAGAGAAGAGTCTTAGTGAAATGTTGGCGCTATTACACATAGCTTAATGTGAACATATTATAAAAAAAACATTTAAAGTAACACAGACGGTCTAATGAGGAGTGATGACGTAAAACGTGGGCCGTAAAAACATAAAAAACAGCTGTGGACAAAGTATGAAGCTTGGTTCACTCAGATCGAAGATTGAGAGAGCAACCGGTAGACAGAAGTAGTTACTGGGCGTGGAAGAATTATAAAACAGAAACATTTCTAAGCAGCGAGAACAAAAGAAGAATAATCAGGAAGACAGTAGATAGCGATTGACATTGCATTTAAATTTTTGAAGGTTAAAGTTGATTACATGAAGCCAGAAGAGAGGATCACAAGCGCGAAGTGCGAGAAAAGGAACTGTTAGCATAGGACTTACGGTTACATCTAGCCGACTCAACTGTAAATTGATGAGACCCCGTCCCAAGTTTAGTACTGCGCTTAAATTCTTAAAGTCTCGGTACCATAAAGAAGAGATCATCCAAACAATTACCACGAAAGTATTTATAGAAAAGGCAGAAGGAGGCAAGCTTACAGCGGTGGGAAAGTGATAGATGCAGAATTGCCAGACCAGTACCGATAATAATACTGATTCGATCGTATCGACGAGCTCGAGGTCAATAGCAGGGGCATAGGACCATATATGGCAGCAATAGTCTAAGCATGGACGAATAGTAGACATATAGATATGTAAGATAGATTCTGGATAGAAAAAACTCTCTCGCCTGACACAGTGAACCAACTTTCTCAGCTGTTGACCTAGCAATGGATTCAATATAGTCTTTCCACTTCATATCAGCTGAGAAACTTAACACGAGAAGGAACAAGGATTCACTCTTCCGGAGGTTAGCGTGTCCTGATTATGAAGGGCAAAAACGGGTCTCTGAGATGAGTAATAGAGAGCAGATTAGATTTGGAAGCGTTAAAATTAACAGGCCATTCTTTGCCCCGGTTAACAACAGACTGAATGTCGTTTTTGAGATCAGTTCCCAATTTGAACTTATCGAACACGCTAAACATTGATCTCACCTTTTCTATGTTATTCTGAATAATGTAGAAATGTTTGATAGAGACATTGCCAATGGTGAAATTTGATGATTTCATTAGGATCCAGAAACAAAACGCTCGCGTTTGCAGAGAAAAACATAGAATTTACACCAGCTGAAAAAAATAGAACGGGTATATCGTTAGCAGTTCAATACCTTGCCTGCGTGTTTCTTTGAATATATAGAAGTAGTCTAATACTAATTCTTAGGAAATACTAAAAGACTTGCAAGAATCTATTCAAAGAAAAAGACACCTCGGTGTGACAAATGTATTACTCACTCTGATAGAAAATACAGGATAATAAGTTAAAATATTAAAGAAAACTGTTTCCCTACTAACAAGCAGTCGCACAAGTTATTGAAATATATTGTATTTTAAAATACGATACAAAAATGAAAAAATAAAAAAAAAAAAACAAACAAATAAAAAAAAAAAAAGATTTGTCGAGTACTTTTCATTTCGTGAATTGATGAATCAGCAGCTAATGAGAAGATGAGATTTCCTGGTAAAAATGGAATTTTTCCTCCAACATTCTTTAATAAGAATCTTCGCCGCGTACAGTGTGTCTGTAAACCTAAGATAGGGGATTTTTTTTTGTCACTCACTACACTCTCTTCGTCACTGAGAAGTAGTCGGCAAAATTTCCCATCTGAGAGAAATAATAATAGTGTATACTGGCAATATGCATTGTGCTATTAATTAATACAAGAAAAGCTTTCTCTCTGAAAAGACGGCTGATTTGAATTTTAGTAAGAAAGTGAGACAGTGCGGCTTTGGTGTATTGGCCAGAAGCCGTTGAGACTGACGCGACGACATAACCAAAACGGACTACGACGGAACTAAGACGGTACTTAGTAAACACCGGTTCGAGCCACATAATGATGTCGTGACAATGTCACAGTATAATGAGTTTGGATTTCGTGAGTTCATTTCTAAGAAATCCATTCACAAAATGGACCATTCAACTTAATCACCAGACTTAGCTAAATGTTATTTTTGTTTCTTTCCCAAGATTGAAAAATGAGCTGAAAGGATAGAGATTTGTTGACAGTCATGGCATCTAAGAATGCGAAACTACATTACTGAAATGCATTCCGGAAAATCAGTTCCAAGAGTGTTTCCAGCAATGGCACAATCGTTTTACGGTGCATTGTTTTGTAATGTGATTACTTAGTGGCCGAGTGGTTAGAACGTTTGCATTCTGACCATGAGACCCGGGTTCGAATCTCATCATGGTTGATTTATCAGGAAGGCGACTTTCTGGATTTATC
Source organism: Acanthosepion pharaonis (assembly GCA_903632075.3). Classification (NCBI taxonomy): domain Eukaryota; kingdom Metazoa; phylum Mollusca; class Cephalopoda; order Sepiida; family Sepiidae; genus Acanthosepion; species Acanthosepion pharaonis. The sequence goes on from CAHIKZ030005136.1 coordinate 987,979, forward strand.
AGTCTGGAGGGGTTGATCCTTTGGAAAGTGCCTGAAAATCATACCATAAGTTGACATTAGCCTTGTGAGTAAAATTGGGTAGACGGAACCCCAGGGAGCCGTTGATACCTGGGCTAGCACGAAGTCACAAGTCATCGTGGCTGAGGGTTTGAACATGCTAGCCTTATTCAAATTGATGATCACGCTAGATAACACGCTCTTTCACAGAAACTATAACTAAGGTCTGCTCATCATAGTTGCAGTATAAACAACAGGGAGGCTCTGTCGGTGTTGAATGAACACAAATGTGCCTGAGCAAGCGTCTACAGTAGGGATTGGCTAGTCGTCCTATTAGTTGGGTATCCTCGAATACGGGTGGCCCGCTATGCATATTGTACTTAATAACAACAGTAGCCGAATGGATCTCTGGGTAAACTTTAGTTTCATTGGTCATTTCACCGAGAATTGAATTCTTATACTTCGAACATAGTGGACTACTAAAGACACTTCAGTAGGAAACTCCAGATGAGATTGATTATACTCTTTGGAGCCTCTGATTGGAAGGCAATGGTTCGCTTAAATTGGATAAAAAAAAAAAGTGAACACGAATACGGGGAGAGAAAGGAACCATTAGCCTTTTAGCGCCTGGGCATGGTTGCAACATTTGACAAAAATTATATGAATAAATGAATCATAAATTACATGATTTACTCAAGGACACATGACACAGTGGATAAAGGCGTTAGTTAGAGATCCAGTGACAAGACCCCAAAAGTGTGCAATACCCGGTTAAGGCAGTGGAGAACTCTCAGAGGGGAATTAACAGGAGATAACTGATAACTGACATCCATTATACATGACACATAAAACTAGAAGTCTACCCCAGTGAGCGAAATAAAGGGTTCAGTTCGACATTCCAACCACTTGAAGAAGGCCGGGCCGTACAAAAGCAGGAACGTTGTAATAAATATGGCGACAAAGATGAGGACAATAGTCCGAATAATGTATATAGTGTATATAATACCTCATCTCTGAAGTATAGACATATTTAGATGTATTAAATAACCCATGGAGGTGTTGTTGTGCCACCAAACAATATCTCGCTCGAACAATGCTCTCGAACAACTTTTAGGAATTAATCTGAGAAAGCAAGTGTAAATCCTGTGACAGTTTAAATATTCGTGAACACGTTTGGGGGACTGTATAAAATATTATTTATTTGATTTCGCCCCAAGCAAGTCACTGTTACTGGGTGTGGAAGAATTAGAAACATTACTAAGGAGCGAGAACAAAAAAAAGAATAATCAGGAAGACGGTAGATAGCGATTGATATTGCATTTAAATTTTTGTAGATTAAAGTTGGCTGGACAGCATGGAGCCGGAAGGGAGTTCCACAAGCCAGAAGTGCGAGTAAATAATAGCATATAATTTATGGCCACATCTAGCCGACTCAACTGCAAATCGACGAGAAATCGTCGCCATTCCAGTATTGAGCTTAAAAAAAAAATAAAAAAACTCTAGACACCATAGCGAAGAGGGATATTTATTTTAATTATTTACAAAATGTGGCACAAGGCCAAAATTGGAAATGGAGAAATGGACGGTCTTCATCTTAACTTTAAACTTAGCGAGCCACAAACACTGACCCAGATATATTATAATATTCCTAACACCAAAACTTAACTCCATTCCTACTTACCTTTCTTACTGTGTTCACCATAATACCTCAGTATCTCCATAAGAGTCCTGATTAGTCCCCATATGTACAATTCATTGTCGCCCTGTTTAAAAAACATCATGGTGAAGAGCTCATCCGAAATATTACCATTAAAGGATTTATAGAAAATGAACAGGGAGGCAACCTTATGGCGGTGAAGCCGTAATGCCAAAACAGGGCCAATAATATTGCTGATTCTTCTTTGTATTTTATCAAAGAGGTCTCTAAGTAAATGCCAGGAGAACCGGACTATATCTGGCAGCAATATTGTAAGCATGGACGAATGGTAGATTTAAAGATATATAAGATTCTGGAGAGAAAAATTAAATCAGATTTCTTAGCAGTTCGCCTAGCAACGGATTCAACATGGTCTTTCCACTTCTTGTCAGCTGAGAAGGTTAGCCCGATAAGGCGTAAAGAATCATGGCGGTTAACATCAGCCATGTTGATGGAAGGCAAAAATGGGTCTCTCACATTATTAATAGAGAGCAGTTTAATTTTTGAAACGTCAAAATTAACAAACCATCATTCACCTCAATTAGCAACAGACTGAAGGTTGTTTTGGATATCCGCTGTCGTTTTTAACTTAAACCGATCAGATTTACTATCGAGGCAGGTGTAAATGGTTGTGTCAAGTTGAGAGCTGATCTCATCGGTAAGGAGATTTTGATTTGACACGGATATTTAATATCATGACTCGAGATTTTAGCTAATGTTTTGGTTTTGCAGCTACTTTCGGTGTTGGGCGAAACTATCCCTCGCGCATACGAGAATCTGTATCTGACGATATAAACTCGGAATCATGACATGAGTTCTCAGATTAAGCAGTTTTATTCAAATTAGGATTATACCTGTTAGCAAGAATCTCGTAGAATATCTATAAAAAAGTGAGAAAAAAAAAAGATCTTATACAGTATAAGGTGGGTCAAAAAAACATAACAGCTTCGATTAAAACAAGAAGAATGAAGATTCCAAAATAAGAATTGCTTTTTGCGATAAACCAAAAAAAAAACAAAAAACAAAAAAAAAAACAAAAAAACAAATAAACAAACAAAAACAAAAAAAAAAAAAAAAAAACCCCAAAAAACAACCCTAATCCGAAAAAAATAAAAAGAAAGACAGGAAACTTGACGTTTGCTCTGAAATTACGATGTAATCCTGTCAGTCGATTTTTAAACAACGGCGAATGATGAGAGTAGTGATGTTCTTTTCCTTTTTAAATTGTCGGCTTATGGATTGAGAGAAGAATAGACGATTTCATCTTGTTCTATCTGCAAAGGGAAAAGGTCAGGCTGGTCACAATCGCCAAGTCTAGACAATCGCTCAACAGTGACAAGGATTTTCATTCCTATCTATTTTCCTTCGTTTTGTTTTTAGACACTTCTGTTCTTAACTTCTTTCTTTCATTTTATTTTCAATACAATTCCTAATCTTTTCATTCTACCAACTTCTTCTCTTCCTACTCTTTTCCATGCTTTTATGTACTCCTGTTCTCGGATATATGGTCGAAATCAGACGACATTTCTAATAGTTCGATAGAACAAAACAAGAAATTACAAGCCATAATGGTCGATATATTGATACAAGGTGACGTTCTTCAATTGTTCAATTAAAAACCAGTGCGCCTTTCGGCAGACACGTGGCAAATAATATAGGTATTCATAATGGATATATTTTAATGGTGTAGACTTCTTTGTTAGAGTACAGAGCCACAGCTTCACTACACTAGTTGCTGGTGTGTCTTTTGTAGCAAGTAGGTTTCAACAAGATGGAATTGGTGGTTCCACCTTCAACCGGTTTTGTATTTAGTGTTGACGTTCTCTTGGACTAGTTTCCAAGCAGAGCTAGAAAGCGAAGTTTGCCCTATTATTAAAAATACCGGGAGCGAGGAGTCGGGAAGAGATGGATGCATACTTTTCCAAGAGTATTTACGAAAAAAGTTGATGCATCGGCCTTGGTTGGAATTTGAACTCTACACGCCAGTCTCACTTTCTGTGCCTATAACCATAAATGCGCACATACACGTGCACGCGCGCGCGCGCACGCACGCACGCACGCACACGCATACATACACACACACACACAAATATATATTTATGTTGGTCACACCACAAATTCGTTTTCACGACGCTTGACTCTACATTTGAATGATAACTCTAATATTTTTAGACATTTAAAACAACATACCTGGCCGTGTACACAATTCCGGAAAAACCTTCTTGAAAACACAACTATACTTAAACATGAAAACAATAAACAAAAACTAAAATTCTTGAAGCTATATACATAAAACAGTTGAAACCTAACCTGAACAAAATAAACTATGAAATCTCCACAAATATTCTTAAATGCCTATAATTGATAACAGAAGCCATTGGTTTATACCAACGGCTTCCCATACTCAATACTTCTTGTTTTTCACTCTCGCGTGGTCATGTGTGACGTCACGAGCTGCGACGCGATTTTCGCTCCCGCGTCTCGTATACACGAGTTTGTCGTTGCTTGGAAATCTTTCATACAACAAAAACAGACTATCATTATTGTTTTGTCCGTGTATTGTTTGATATATTGAAAAGTAATTGTCATCTTTGATAATGGCTAATGGAAGCTGAAAGATTAGATAGGTGAAACGCTGTTACATATTCTGGAATGTAACAGCGTTTCCATCAGCGAGGGGTATTTGATTGACTTGAACTTTTTAAAACTCTTTATTCTTCATTCAACACCATCACTTGATAAGACAGCAGAAGTGTTGAAACAAAATGACTATTTTTGTAGTGATTTTATAACATATTTGTATTATAATTTTCGAATAAATAATTATATCTATATCTATATCTATATCTATATATATATATATATATATATATATATATATATATATATTATTCATGGATCATTTTCAAAATTATTCAAGCTGATCTTTGCCCTCTAACCTTATAATCTTCTGTCCTGAAGTAACAAGGTGCCTCAGAATTTTCAAGTACAATTTAATTTTCATGTCTTTTTTCACTGCTCTTTGAACTGTCATAGATGAAACTCCTCTCTCACGTGCCAAACATCTTATGGATTGAGTTGGATCTTTTCTAATTGATCTCTTCAGCTCTAAGTTGAAATGATGATCCCTCTTCTTGCTGTGACCGCCTGATCCAGTTTCCCCTCTCTACTGTTCCCACTTTTTTAAACTTATTCACCGTTCTCTTGAATGGACTTTGAAGGTGGAAGTCATATTATAAATTTTGAAGGCCTGAATGATATTTTCCTCTCGCCATTGCTCATTTGGGAAGACAGTAAGGCTGACACAAAACGATTTTAGCCTGTCCTCTTTCTAGCTGAATAAGGGCTTCTCGGTGATTCTTATGACAAATGGTTTCAAGATGGCTAAACGTGTTATCTGAAAAGCTGGAAAAAAAAGAAGAAAAGAAACTCAATTAGTTTAGTGAATTTTTATATATTAAACATTTTGCGGTATGGACATTTATAATGTTAAACGATTTGAACACTTTTGCTGTTACTCACACACACACAGATATCTGTAATTTGTTTAATCCGACATATATATATATATATATATATATATATATATATATATGTCTGATTAAATAAATTACAGACATTAAGTAGGCTAATTTTTAACCAAATCCATTCATACGACCGACAGGACAGAAGTAATTATACACAGCTGTTTGTTGTTACCCATTAGGGTAATTTTTCATTATGCTATTAAATGCAACGGTTGTTGATAGTCGTGCTTCGTGTTCATTACAACGTGAAAAATGATCTATTATGGAATTTTTCTTCAATGTAATAATGACACGGTCATGCGCGCATTAAAGCGTGAAAAAAATGTTCCTTTATAGGCATTTCAGAACATTACTGTATTATTCATAGTTACTTCTGTTCAGTGCCGGCTTTAATTTTTCAATAAAGATTGCTTCGGGGATTTGTATGCTTGTTGTTAACTTCGAGAAAAGCAACACACAGTTTTGTATAACTACTTGTACCCCTGAACAACACACAGTGTTTTTACTACTGCACCCCCTGAAGATGATCTTCGAAGAAGATCGAAAGTACTTGGGAAATGGGAAATAAAAAGGATTTAAACAATTATAGCACATTTCAAACATCATTTAATATCAATACACGTGAGGCTATTCGTGACTATGAACGGATTTAGTTTAAAAATTACCAGACATAATATCTGTAATTTATTTAATCAGGCATGACGAAAAAGAATTTGCTGCCTAAATACATACGCACGCACGTGCGCGCGGGCACACACACGCATACATACACATAGTCACACATATATATAATTGTGTATTTGTACAGCAATCTCCCTTTTATACAAGTTTTTTTTAATAATGACTGATAAGGTACTTGATAATGGCTAACAGAACAACCTAAAGCGCTTGGATATATAGAACATCAGGACAGTTTTTAACACTTTATGTCCAGTAAACACATATACGAACACAAGAATAATTTAATAAACTATTTAATCGCAATACCAACTAGTAAGTCGTCTGTAATGAGTCATATACATATATATATATATATATATATATATATATATATAAAAGGATAGATAGATAGATAGATAGATAGATAGAGAGAGAGAGAGAGAGAGAGAGAGAGAGAGAGAGAGAGAGAGAGACATATAGACAGTGGAACCATTGAAATGAACACTGCATTGTCTGAAACTAGCAATCACCATGCGGGGTCGATTTAAATGTCTGCATTTTGTCCACAAACACTCTATTTGGGTAGGACACATGGCTCAGTGGATAAAGGCGTTGGTTAGATCCACTGACAGAATCCAACGAGTTTGAGTTCAATACCCGGTTAAGGCAGTGGAGACCTTGCAGAGGGGAATTAACTGTAGTTAACTGATAACTGACACCCATTAAACATCGCACGTGGAACTAGAACAGTCTACCCCAATGAGCGAAATAAAGGGTTCAGTTCGACAATTCAACCACCTGAAGAAGGCCGGAGCGTACAACGGCTGAAACATTGTAATAAATATGGCAACAATGATGAGGACAATAATCCGAATAATGTAAATAGTGTACATAATACCTCATCTCAGAAATATAGACAGATACTGAAAGGCCTGAAACGTTGTAATAAATATGGCGACAAAGATGAGGACAATGTCCAAATAATGTAAATAGTGACTTAGAAAATAATCGAAACGTTGTAATAAAATGGCGACAAAATGAGGTAAATAATGTAAATAGTGTACATAATACCTCATGTCAGAAATATAGACAGATACTGAAAGGCCTGAAACGTTGTAATAAATATGGCAACAAAGATGAGGACAATAGTCCGAATAATGTAAATAGTGTACATAATACCTCATCTCAGAAATATAGACAGATACTGAAAGGCCTGAAAGGTTGTAATAAATATGGCGACAAAGATGAGGACAATAGTCCGAATAATGTAAATAGTGTACATAATACCTCATCTCATAAATATAGACAGATACTGAAAGAAACGTTGTAATAAAAATGGCAACAAGATGAGGACAATAGTCCGAATAATGTAAATAGTGTACATAATACATCATGTCAGAAATATAGACAGATACTGAAAGGCCTGAAAAGGCAACAAAGATGAGGACAATAGTCCGAATAATGTAAATAATGTACATAAATCATGTCAGAAATATAGACAGATACTGAAAGGCCTGAAACGTTGTAATAAATATGGCAACAAAGATGAGGACAAAGTCCGAATAATGTAAATAGTGTACATAATACCTCATCTCAGAAATATAGACAGATACTGAAAGGGCTGAAACGTTGCCTAAATATGGCAACAAAGATGAGGGACAAAGTCCGAATAATGTAAATAATGTACATAATACATCATGTCATAAATATGGAAAGGCCTGAAACGTTGTAATAAATATGGCAACAATAGTCCGAATAATGTAAATAGTGTACATAATACCTCATTTCAGAAATATAGACAGATACTGAAAGGCCTGAAACGTTGTAATAAATATGGCAACAAAGATGAGGACAATAGTCCGAATAATGTAAATAGTGTACATAATACCTCATCTAAGAAATATAGACAGATACTGAAAGGCCTGAAACGTTGTAATAAATATGGCAACAAAGATGAGGACAATAGTCCGAATAATGTAAACAGTGTACATATTACCTCATGTCAGAAATATAGACTGATACATGAAAATCAATATAAATATATGAAATAGGCACGAGATATAGTTTAATAAAAAATCATACCAATAAAAGTTATTAAAGTATCCTGCAGCGTCTCACTAACGTTTACACATTTTAGCGCCCAGAATGTTTGTTACACATTTGAATATTATCTGTTACTTCATTACACGTGACAAGTATCTAACCAATCAGAAATAACCAAACACAACGTGCCATTAATCTGCGTCTTTTTGCTTTTTATCATTTTTTTTTCTTTCTTACTTCATCTCTGACGAAGCATAATAAATTGAGGATGTAAGATTAAGATCTGTTTCCTACTTTTTCTTTATCCTATTACTTAAATATATATCTTAGTCTTATCTTTTTTACAAATATATATGTTAGGCTTATATTTTTTTTTTACAAAACATGCTTCAAATGAGTCATTGAATTAATTTAATCGAAAACAATGAAAAAAAAAAACTGCAACGGAGAAGAAGCTTTAACTTTGTACAAACCCCAAATATAGGGCACCCAGTGAGGATCGAATTCAATATTCAGCAGCAACGGTCAAGCAAACTAGTCCACTAAACCTTACCCCATGCCGAGGCGCTCAAATACTTTCTAAGCTTACTTTTAGCAAAAAGACACATTTATGGACACCCAGTGAGGATCGAACTCACTACTCTATCGTAATAATCTACGAGACATGCTTACTAACTCTTACCACACGCTGAAGCACTCTAATATTTTCAAAGCTTAGCTTTAGCAAAAAGACACACTTATTGCCACCCAGTGAGGCTCGAACTCACTACTCATTCGTAATAATCTACGAGACATGCTTACTAAACCTTACCAAATTCCAAGGCACTCAAATATTTTCTAAATGTGGATTTAGCACAGACACACATATGTGCATACTCAGTCGTAAAGATCTATCAGACAAATTCACTAACCGTTACCCTATACCGAGACGCACAAGTATTTTTCTTAGCTTAACTTCACCACAACACCACGGGCATAGGCCACACTGAGCATTGAAATCACTAATAGTCGTAATAGTCTACTAGATAAACTGATTAACCTTTGCTCCATGTCGAGGCGACCAAATATTTTCTTGTTCAGACAGTAAGGATGGAACTCAGTAGTCATGGTTAACCTGACTTGCTAACTAATCAAGAGCCGACGCCTCTGCACCTATATGAGATGATCAAGACAAAGCTGACATTCAGCAAATGGGACACTGCTTCTACCGATCCAATTTGAAAATAAAAGTCAGCCCTTCCCCAGCTTCTTACTATTCAAATTCCAAAACGAACATTTCGATTTTTCCTTAGAGGAAGACTCAGAATACCAGTAAAAACAAACACTGCATTGTTTTGCCCATCGAGCGGCCACCATCATCTCTGCGCATATATCAATGAGTGCCCGCAGCGTTTTCCTCGGGAAATACCATCCTTCTTGCAGATATTTATTGTCAAGCCATTTTCTCGTTTAGTCATGTTAATGCATTTGTCGGAGAAGGAGAGAAGTTTAAAGTCTATTGAAAATCTACAACGAGCCCAGTTAGACAGGTAGGCGGTCAGGCAGACAATGCATCCACTGGCCAACCAGCCGAGTGACCGGATGTTGGCTTTCCATTATACAGTCGTCCTAAGGTGATTTGTTATCGCAAAGAAAACTAAGAAGAAAAATATGAATGGATTTAGCTGTTCTGTGAAACCACAGTGTAGAGATGAAAGACAGTGAAAAGCAAGATAAATATATTGACCTTTTCAAGATGACGGTCGTGCCAGTCGTTATCGGGGTACTGGGAACTATGCTTAACAGACAAAGAAATTGGAAGTCAGTGAATTTTTGGAACTATCAAACCAACGAAATTCTTGAGTACTGAAAAGACACCTGGAGTACTGAGGAAAAGTAAGTAATTTAACGATATATCAACTCTTGTCGGTATATTTATTATCTAAATGAAGGTGACAGTCGTGTTAGTTGTTTTCGGAGTACGGGGAACCTGTACAGAATAGCCAGCGGAAAAGGTTACGTCGGTTTGGTTAATTTAACGATATAGCAACCATACTGGATTATTTAATGTGAACATGAATGTGATAGTCATACCAGTTGTTATCAGAGTACAAGGAAGGCTAACAATATAGCCTAGGTAAAAATCTAAGATAGTTTGCTTAATTAATTTAACAAGATGTCAATTCTTGTTCACTTATTTAATGTGAATAGGTAGGTGAATGCAGTGCTCGTTGTTAGAGTACAGGAAGGGGAGAGAATTACTCGGGTATAAGTCCAAGTTACGATGTTCAACTATTATTGGGTAATTTAATGTGAACATGAAAGTGATGGTCATACCATTGATTATCAGAATACAAGGAACGGTAGAGAATAGCTTAGGAAAAAGAATTGGTTAGTTTGGTTAATTAAACAGTATATACATCTTTATTGGGTTATTTAATATCAACATGCTAGTTTATATTTCCACTGTTTATATTGTTCGGACTGTTGTCCTCATCTTTATTGTCTTATTCACGACGTTTCGGCCGTTGTACGCTCCGGCCTTCTTCAGGTGATATACGTTGGAATTTTGAACCGAACTCTTTATTTCGTCCACCAGATTAGATTGTTCTATAAATCAATTTCAGTTATTTCCCTTTAGTAACTAAACTCTCCAAGTTTTTGTTAACCTCTGCTGCGGCTAGTGTCACGTAGCCACGATTTCATTAACCATATAGGCGTTAGGCTAAAGTAAAATCTTAAATAAAGAGAAAATTAGTTAGATATAAAAGAAAAATAAATAAATAAAAACAGAAATTTAATCCAATGCTTCCGACTCGCGAGCGAATATATTCTATGATCAGCCATACACCCCCTCTTCTCTTCACAAATTCTTTCTCTCCTTATCCTCTCTTTCACCCACAAGCCAAGGGCCTGTGAACTTCGAAGTGACCCGACGCGAGAATGACCTGGTTCCAAGATTCCGCAGCTATCAGGCGGCTGACCATAAGTGAATTCCAGGCACCATCAGGGTCTCCTGCTGCGATTCACGTGATCGGAACGTACTGAGCATGTGTTGAACTTTTGGCCATCACACAAGCACTGCGTGATTTGCGCCCCTATCCTCCTGGGTACCGGGTCAAGGACGAAGGGAACCCACGTGACTGTCGTTGGGGACAGCGAAAACCAAAAAGGATTTTTCAGTTTCCCTCTGACCAGCGGCAGTTGAACGTCGCTGGGCAAAAATCGTCAGACCGCCCACTGAGATGAGGAAGACAGCAAAGTCTGTCGACTAGTGTCGGAAGGACTGCTAGGGAACTGACCGACCCAACCAAACGCCTGTATGAGATGCTGGGGACCCTCGAACACTTGTGAAAAGAAGAATAATCCAAGAACATTGTCGGCCGGCCAAGATATTGTCTTATCATCAGAACTCTCGCTTCGGCGAATCAAAACTTTATGTGAAGATATCAACCCGACTGCAAGATAAGTTGATTCGTTTGGCTTGATCTGTTTTCATATATGTATGTATTCGCTCGCGCCTTCTATTCTTTAATGATGTCCTCGCCCTTTGTTAAATGAATGTTCTTTTTTTTTCTTTCTTTATTTCGTTATATATATTTATAAATAAATGTTTTATTTTGAAATCCATCGTCTTGTGTCTGTTCTTCGTTGATTCCCTTGTGTCGCTTTCATTTCTGAGTGAAGACCGAGAAAAGAAACCACGTTTTCCTTTTTTTTTAGAACCCGTGGTTCATCTATATGCTACAAGTTCGTAACACTAGGTATTGAAATCATAACTCTTTGGATTAAGTCACTGGATTGCTTCCACGAACGCTTTTATCCACTGGGCTATACAAATGAGGAGAATAGAGATGAGGACAACAGCCAGAACAATTTAAATGGTGGAAGGAAAGTTGGTTCTCTGTGTTGTGCCAGAAAGTTTCTCTCGCTTGAGTCCATCTTTCAAATCTACAAATCAACCATTCGTCTTTGTATTGAATACTATAGCCACATATGGTCTGGTACCCATCTGTTTATCTCGGGGTCCTCGACAAAATCCAGAGACGGATATGCAATGTGATAGGCCCTGATCTGGCACCTCGTCTACAGTCACATTCTCACAGACGTCATGTGACTTCCCTCTGTCTTTTCTACAAATATTTTCATGGCAAGTGCTCTGACGAGCTACTTTCACTGGTACCCCAACTGCATGAATTTAAGCGTGCTACTAGGCTGGAATCTTGGTCCCACCCTTTCACTGTCGAAACAGTTAAATGTAACCGCCTCTTCTACTCCAGCAGCTTCTTCTCTCGCACTTCCTGACAATGGATCTTGCTTTCTCTTACTTGCTTCCCTGATAGCTATAATCTTCAAATATTCAAATGTAATGACAATCGACATCTTCTGATGTCTTGATCCTGATCCCCATCCTTCTCTATATCCTTTCCTCAAACAACCCTCTTTACTCTTGCTCTCACCCCTCTGTAACCCCTTGAGTGCTAGTGGCACTCCCGCCTTCATTGGGTGAAATGCTTTAAAAAATAGTTACAATACCACATCTCAGTAATATACACAGAGAATGTTAGTTTACAGTGGGGATTTTATTCCTTTTCAGTGTTTGCAGTCGATGTATTCTAAACCATGCCGACAGGACAGATTACTGAGAAGACTGTCATTTAATCTCCGATATAATCCACAAATCTTTACTATATATATAAAACAGAGGATGTCTGTGTATCTGTGTGTGATCAATTTTCACTCCAGATCAATCCAACCGATTTTGACTAAACTTGGCACATACATTGGACAATGTAAGAGAAAAATCAATAATCGATAAAGCTGATCAAAAATCGATAAATTCAACTTTTTTTCCTCTGATTTCGTTCAAACTCGGCATGTAGGTTACTTATATCTTGACGAGCTCAACGATACCTCATTTTTATTTCTACGCCACTGCGTTTAGCGAAAAACTTCGAAAAACGAAAAATCGATTTCACGACAAATTTTAAACTAAAAACTCCCTCATTTATCTAATACAAACTTCACTCAATTGCAGTCAATAATAAGGTGATTGCTTAACAGTCATTTAACTTGATAATTGAGTCCACCTGCGTAAATAACGAAAAATGTATTCTTATTTGTCTTTTAACCAATTTTCATCAAAATTAACAATTGCTTTATAAATGTGTCCTCTTTTTCATCCCTGGTAGCACACTGACAAATTGAATTTCAAAAACTCCAAAGTAATTTTGGTCTGAAGTGGCTCTTTATGTTGCCTGTTTTACCCCTTCGGCTAACTTCGTTTGAATAAATACAGACTAATTCTGTTATATCAGTAATTGCTTTAATTCAAAATGTTTTTTTAATGAAAGTAATTTAATATAATTGAAGAAGATAGACTCTGTTATATCTAAACATGATGTTGTTTTTGCTCCATTCTAATTGAACACTTTTTCTGATCGACCAGCTGGGCATGGCTGGGTATGGCTGCTAGTAATCGATGAAGTAATCCAGTGATGATTTCCCAATAATGCAAAATGAACACGTTGCCAGACGAACAAAAAATAAACTGACGTATTTTTTCAGATATTATAGAGATTTTTTCAAGTGAGCTTAGTCAGCTACAAAGCTAAATTGAGAGAAAATTTATTAGGAAGACTATATTGCGCCAGTATATCTTTTTAATGTCTTATCACGTTGGCGATCACTAACATTTCATTTCATTTCAATAGGAAATTTATTTATCAGTAAATTTGTTTTTTTAACTGATTTGAATAATTTTGTCACGTTTATGAGCCAAGCTCGAAAGAAATTGTATAAAGTAACGACATGGAACATTTTTTATGGCTTATGGCCACATTACAACGGTTAAGCTACGTCGAATTTTGTCAGTACTTAGATGGGTGACCGCTTGCGAATACCAGTTGCTGTAAGCTAGGAAGTTCGGGTGGTGTATTTGATAATGGCTCGGAATCATTAATCGCAGAGCCGAGTTCCAAATCCAGTTGGGTTCGTATAATTTACCAAATTTGGAAAAGTATGAATCCACCTGTTATCCTCCAAACTATGGGTTAAATAGTAGGACTTGTATCATTAAATCATTATTATCTCCAAAAATAAAATAAAATTTGCTTGCAAAATATATAGATTTTGGCATTAAATAATCCTTAGAATTTTATATGTTGCTAAACAAATACAACATTTAAAAAATATTCTTATTTACGGAAGTTCACATAATAAAAGACACTATTGGTAGAGACTTGCTAAATGAAATGTGTGATAGGAATGTAAGAGGAGAGAGAATGGAGTGAAGGTTATGAGGATAAGGAGGATAGATAACGACTGAACTTTGGCTTGAATAGGTAAATATTATAATGTTCATGGAGGCATTTACTCGGGTGTGCGTTCTACAAGGTAACACTTCTCGGGAAAACGATGTCTAACTGGAATTTACATGCTTACAATTGGAATAAGACAGAAATTCAGTTGATGTTGTATAGCGTGTCATAGCTGTAAAGATCTGAACTGGTGGAACTAAAGAATCGGGCTCATCTGAACATTTGTCTTGGAGACAGCGACAGAGTAACAATGTCAGGGTGCTGATTATTTAAAGTGATACCAGATGGAAGGCCGAGATGACATTCCAATATTGTTAATTTCCAATTATCTCTCTCGATAAAAGGCAGGATGTGTGTGTGTGTGTGTGTGTGTGTGTGTGTGTGTGTGTGTGTAATGAATGCACGGCCGCAATTGTCGACGGGTTTGCACCAAAATTAACATGCAAATGCTCCAAGTTAGCGGGAAAAGGTCAAGACCGACTTTTGTATTTCCCAACTCCCCTCGATAGTGGAAATAATCGATTTTTCATTCTTTTACGGCAGTTTTCATGTAGTTTGCGGCCATTTTCTACTGGCCAGAGTGAGAGCCTATAGCTGGCTGCCACGAATAGGCAGGAAGATTCTATTGGCGAGCGTGAGAGCCAACAGCTGACTGACACGAATGTTAACTAGCATGCTAGCATGCAAAAAAAAAAAAATTCGATAGCTGCATTCGTCACAAGTGGGAAAAATTTAAATCTGCATGACACTTTACTCCAATTGGCTCATTCGCTTGCTTAAACTCAACATTGATTCTGATTCCGCAGAACTGTGTTGGGTGTGAAAAAGTATTTATTGTTAACATTCTTTTTTCATTCGGTTTTTCCAATTACGAGCCCTTTTTTTTTTAAAGCTGATCGTTTTGTGTTCATTTTGTTTAGTTCTTTTTTGTAATAGATTTAATGTTTAGTATAGAGCTTAGAAAAAATTCGCAGTGTGAGATAGGCAAGAAGTAAGACATGTAGCAACATTAGCACGACAAAGGGCACTCCTTTAAAGGCAAGGAAGGGCAAAAATATTTTACATCAAGTAATAGCGATTGCTGTATGAGTTGTACGATTTTTGAATCAAGCACGGGCAACGCCGGGCCATGCTGCTAGTCGTTAATGTTATTATTATTATTATTATTATTAAACAGGAATACGAATATCAGTATAATTTTAAAAAAAATGGAAACATGGCAGAATGGCTGCGTTTTTGATTTGGAAACGTCAACAATTTTTGGAGTTGAATAGTAAGTCACAAACCGTAGAGTTTTATCGAAGAAGAACAAATAGTAAAGATTTTATGAAACGAAAATTGAAGCGGATAAGATCATTGATCTACTAGGAGTGGTTCTTGAGCCTTTTATTGATTGATTAAAATATATTTCTAAATTTTCAGCAAAAAAGGCGGTTTTTTTTTTTTTTTTTTAACTATTTGACGTTCCTTATTCCGTGATACCAGCATAGTCAAGAGACGAAAGAAGACAATCATGTAAGCTTAAAATTCGAAATCAAGATATGGAATTACCAAACCGTAGACATTGTGTCTGTTACAATCGGGGCTTTAGGAACAGTGTCAGTGAATTTTGCCCAGTGATTGAAAGCATTTCATTTACTAGTGAGTGTTATATTTTCTCCTCAATAAAGATTTCTTGTTTCCCTTCACACTCAGTACCCATTTGTGTCTTAGCGGCTTTATCACCTTGCTTGTAGTGAAATTATAAAAAAAATAGGTTAATTTTTAAAAATAGGTTATTTTGCCTGACCCAGAAAAATAGACAAATATGCTTTTAGGCTTATTTTAGCGGTCCCGGTAAAATAAACCTCTGTCTATTTTTCCGATAAATATATTTATACTATTATGAAGGCAGGTAATGCTAAAAATAACACAGATTTAACACAGAAGTTTATTTATTTTACCATCAATTGTAAAGACAATTTAAAAACTTTTCCACCATCATTTGTTAAAGCAAAAGTTAAAAATCATTTATTCATCATCAAATATTATAAGAAATCTAGAAATCTTTGAATATTTTAAGCACTCCAAGAATAACAGTTTCTGCAAATCCCAAATTTGTCCTTGGGCTTGGTTCATTTGCCAATGCACTTCAGGTGCAAATGTTGAAGACAACGGTCACAGACCACGGAATCCATGTTATTCAAGTCCTGCTGACACAGCTCTTACAAGCACTGCGTTAATGATCATAAGGATCTATAAATATGTTGCACAGCTTTCTATCTGGATCAAACTGTCTGCTAATCTTCTGGATTTTTATCCAGACATATTGTTGGTATTGAGGAAGGGTTTTGTTCAACAGTATCTACAGTGAGATGTTTTCAGCCATAAAACAAATGGCATCCTTTTCACTGACAAAGTAGACAACTATCTGTAGATCCCTGTAAGTGGATGATTTCTTAATGGAAGGAGTTGACTTAACAAGTTTTGATTTAAATATATAATCTAATCTTAGTTCTAAAACGCTATATATAAAAGTGTACATAATACCTCACCCCAGAAATACAGACAGATAATGAAAGGCCGAAACGTTGTAATAAATATGGCAACAAAGATGAGGACAATAGTCCGAATAATGTAAATAGTGTACATAATACCTCATCTCAGAAATATAGACAGATACTGAACGGCTGAAACGTTGTGATAAATATGGCGACAAAGATGAGGACAATAGTCCGAATAATATAAATAGTTAATATAATACCTCATCTCAGAAATATAGACAGATACTGAACGGCCTAAACCTCGTAACAAATATGGCGTCAAAGATGAGGACAATAGTCCGAATAATGTAAATAGTGTACATCATACCTCATCTCAGAAATATCGACCAATACTTAACAGCCGAAACTTTGTAACAAATATGGCAACAAAGATGAGGATGATAGTCCCAAAAACGTAAATAGTGTATATATATATATATAATTATTGTAATAAAAACGAAAGATACTTTGCACTGAGTGTAAACCACTCTGTTTAGCATGAATATGGAGCGGGCTGCTCCACACCGACACACCTGCTGAACAATATAAATTTTAATTTTAAAATATAGGGACTAAGAAGATGCAGATCCTTCAAGTTTCGTCAGTCTCTGTAAGTTTGACTTTCAGATATTTATACCGGGAAAATAGCCTTGGGGTTTATTTTACCGGAACTGGCAAACTAGCCTATTCGAAAAAGAAATTACTGGTTAACTAAGGCAACCGGATGTATCTTGATATCCAATAAGTGCAAAACCAGTTAATTACATTCAATACGCTGTTCAAAAATACAAATAATAATAATATAAAAAGCTCTTTTGCTAGATTCTGTTTTCTGCTTTTCCTCTAGCTCGACAGCTAAGGGATCCATATCTGTTTTCCAATTGCTATTATTCCCCTTTTGAAAATGACGTTGCCTTTTCGCTTTTCGCAAAACGAGATAAGATTTTCCATTTCCTTTCGCTGGCAGCTGCATACAAAACTGTCATTTATTTATTTTGTAAGAACTTAAGATATCGATTTCTCTGGGTGAGACTTTGAAGTAATTATCTTTTCCAAGGGTAAATGCAGTAAATGACTCCAGCAGCCCCAAAATTGCATAAATTATGCCTACAGGATGATCATCTCCAAAATTAGTAAAATGAAATTCTCAATAATTTTCTTGCAGACTAATCACGAAATCTGTCATAGATCTTTAAGATTAAAACCGTTATAATAACAATTTATTGCATAAAAGTAGAAAAGAACTTCATTTGCTGTTAAGCCAAAGTAAATCGTACACATGCTAATGTCAGAAGAATATATATATATATATATATATATATATATATATATATATATATAGATATATAGATAGATAGATAGATAGATAGACTATTCTATTTACATTATGAAAATTAAGAATATATATACTCTTGTTTCACCTTGAGCAGAGTCGTTAGCCTCTGTATTGTCAAACTTACCAAGACTGACGAGCCTAACAACGAAACTTGAGTGGTCTGCATCTTCTTATATATATATATATATATATATATATATATATATATATATATATATATATATATATATAGAGAGAGAGAGAGAGACATGACATGTTTAATTAAATAATTTCGACAAGTTTTGTCTACTTATTTTCAATTGGATTTTTCTTATTCACGGAGGAGCTTTTTGGTGTCATTATTAATTACCGCGTTGATACATATTATTTATTTGTTCCGAGTACTTTCGACATTAGCATAATGTCATCATCAGCATGTTGTTTTTTTCAAGACAAAAATAATTGTTCACGATTTTCAAAGACAAAATTGCTGTGTTCATGTGAAAGTTAAAAGAAATTTTTTTTTACTAGTGAAGTGAAGAACAGTGATTTAAGTGGAATTAGCGAGTAACGCTTCAGGAGAGGTAAGTAAGCTATGATGAGTCGAGAGTTTATTTTTATGTGGTGAACAGTTACGGAGAAGTGAGTTAGAGTGGCTTGCATCTGGTGCAAACTAAGTTCCTTACCTCAATACATGACAAATAGCAGCGGCATTTTGTTCCTACTCACGTTGGTTTATTTTAAAAGTGTATATTCTGTAACGGTGGCTTTTGTGCAGCTTAGCGTGGTTCGACCAAGAGCAAGTCGTGTGCTGATTGGTTGGACTGGAGGATGATGTTTGACTGGATAACTGGAGACAAAAGCGAAGAACGCTAATTGGTCATCGACCTTGGTGTTGGTATGATAAAAGAGGGCTCAAGCCGGGAGAAGAAGAAGCATTTAGTGACGTGAGCGGGAAATGAAGAACGATGGATTGAAAAAAGAACTATTTGGTGTTGTACAAGCAACGTCAGAGGAACACAAGATCATTTAGGCTACAATATATAAACATTTTCTTGGATTCCAGTGAAAGTTAAATATAAAATATTCAATGTCAAAGAACTTTTGTTCTATTTTATATTATTTTTTATGTCTGTTTCATTGATTTTATTTTCTTTTAAGTATTGAATATTCACATAATTATTTTTTCTTTATGCTTGTAGATTTCGTATATATTTGTTTTGGTAAATTTGATTCCATATTTAAGTAATTTCATTTGCCGGCAAATGCAGAAAAGATAAAAGACAAACAGTAACAAAAAGAAAAATGTCTGTCGTCACAGAAAAAGCTTAAATGTTTCAGAACAAATACATATTAAATAACTGTATTAAAACTCATTGCAAATTAAAAATTAGTTTCACCTTTTCTCAGTTTGATTATTATTTCATTGTGGTGAACAATTACGCAGAAGCAAGCGAGTCAGAGTGGCTTGCATCTAGTGCAAAAGAAAATAAGTTCCTTACTTCAACACACGACACGTAGCAGCGGCATTTTGTTCCTTGAAAATGGCATGAATCTCCCTTCCTCATGTTGGGTTATTTCAAAAGTTTATATTCTGTAACGGTGGCTTTTGTACGGCTTAGCGTGGGTCGACCAAGAGCAAGTCGAGTGCTGATTGGTCGGACTGGAGGGTAACATTTGCTTGGGTAACGGAGGACAAAACCGAAGAACGCTAATTGGTCAGTCGACCTTGGTGTTGGTATGATAAAAAGAGGGCTGAAGCAGTGAGAAGGGAACGATTTAATCACGATGAAAACACCGGTTCTCGTTCGATCACCGAAGTTAAGCATCGTAGAGCCAGGTCAGTACTTAGAGGGGGGGTCGCTTGGGAACACCTGGTACTGTAAGCAGACCCCTACTATTGGATTAAACTGACAATATTTTGGCTTTGTGCCACATCCATCTATCATGGGTGAGGGCTGTTAAATATTAACTATTAAAGACGTGTGCGGAAGCTCAAAAATGGCGGACTGAAAAAAATAGGTATTTAATGTTGTACGAGTGAGGTCAGAGGAACACAAGATCATTTACGCTACATTTTGAAAAGTATTAAGAACATTGGTACAAACCTCAATATTTGAAAATATCTACTGTACTCTTTTAAAGACATTTGTGCAGTATTCATAATTAATTTTCATTGTTTACATTATTCGGACTATCGTCCTCATCTTTGTCGCCAGATTTATTACAACGTTTCGGCCATTGTACGCTCCGGCCTTCTTCAGGTGGTTGGAATGTCGAACTGAACCCTTTATTTCGCTCACTGGGGTAGACTGTTCTAGTTCCACGTGCCATGACTAATGGATGTCACTTATCAGTTATCTCCTGTTAATTCCCTTCTCCAAGTTCTCCACTACCTTAACCTGGTATTGAACTCACACTCTTTGGGTCCTGTCACTGGATCTAACCAACGCCTTTATATAATGTGCCATGTTTCATTGAATAATTTTGACAAGTTTTGCCTACTTTGAGGACACATGGCACAGTGGATAAAGGCGTTGGTTAGATCCAGTGACAGGACCCAAAGAGTGTGAGTTCAATACCCGGTTAAGGCAGCGGAGAACTTGGAGAAGGAAATTAACAGGAGATAACTGATAACTGACATCCATTAAACATGGCACGTGGAACTAGAACAGTCTACCCCAGTGAGCGAAATAAAGGGTTCAGTTCGACATTTCAACCACCTGAAGAAGGCCGGAGCGTACAACGGTCGAAACGTTGTAATAAATATGGCGACAAAGATGAGGACAATAGTCCGAATAATATAAATAATGTACGTAATACCTCATCTCAGAAATATAGACAGAATAATTAATTTTATTAAGGTTTGGTTTCAATTTTTTAATATAGATATCGTCAAGAATTTTTAGTTTATGTTTATTATTTCCAGGAAAAAATATATAGATGTATTTTGGACAAGAACATTTCTGAATCGCGAATGTGGAAAAGTATTCTGTTGTAAATATTAAGCGATGTTAGATGGCATCATTCAAATGTATAGAAGGTTACCGAGAATTCCATGGACGGAGCATGTGAGCAAGGAGGAAGTTTTAAGGAAAATATAATAAAAAAGAAAACTTAAAGAGACAGTAGCCATTTTTGAGACAAAGTAAAAAGAGGGCTTGGAGAATTGGACACTCACAGGATATATCGAACGTAAGAGGGACGGACGGAAGAAACGCATAACATTAAGTTTATGTAAATATAGAACAAAGACCGTTGTCATATATGGTCTGGTGCCGCCGATGTTCATCTTGAGGTCCTCGACAAAATCCAGAGATAGATATGCAATGTGATAGGTCCTGATCTGGCATTTCGACTACAGTCACTTTTTCACAGACTTGATGTGGCTTCCCTCTGCCTTTTCTACAAATATTTTCATGGCAACTACTTTGACGAGCTACTTTCACTGATTCCCCAACTGCATGAATTTAAGCGTGCTACTAGGTTGGCATCTCGGTCCCACCCTTTCACTGTTGAAACAGTTAAATGTAACCGCCTCTTCTACTCCAGCAGCTTCTTCTCCCGCACTTCCCAACAGTGAAACTCCTTTCCTCTTACTTGCTTCCCTGATAGCTATAATCTTCATATATTCAAATGTAATGTCAATTGACATCAGATGCTTTGATCCTGATCCTCGTCCTTCTCCATATCCTTTCCTCAAACAACCCTGTTTACTGTTGCTCTCACTCTTTGTGTTAGTGGCACTCTCCACTCTTGGTGTGAAAAGCTAAAAAAAAAAAAATAATGAGGCAAACATTATGAAGTGCTATGAAGGCTGGAAAGTTATGGAGAGCCATGATCGTCAACATCCTGAAAGGATATGGTACATAGAAAAACGAAATGTGTTGTAACAATCATTCCACGTAGAAAGCATGCATTAAAACCTGCAATATTTACATGATCAATTTAAATGCTTGGTGGCGAAGATAATAGCGTCTTTGCTGTTATTCAGAGAACGGTATTAGATGAAAGGATTTAAAATGACAGTTTTCAAGGCGGGCGGATTATCCAAAAGTACAAGGGCAGATTCATCGTACTAAATCCTTAGAAGTCATGAAATAGAAATTAGAAAAAAGAAAGAAAGAAAGTACAATGGGAAAGAAAGAAAGAATGAGAAGAAAGAAAAGAAGAAAGAAAAAATGTACAATAAAGACAGAAAAAACAACGAGAACGAAATAAATAAGAAGAAAGAACAATAAAAAAGAAAAAAGAATTTACATGAAGAAAGAAAGAACGAAAGAAAGAAAGAATGTACAATAAGAAAGAAAGAAAGAAAGAAAGTGCAATGAGAAAGAAAGAAAGTAATAAAGAAAGAAAGTAAGAACGAAAGAAAGAATAGACAATAAGAAAGAAAGAAAGAAAGAAAGAAAGAACAGTGCGAAAGAAAAAGAAAGTAAAATAAGAAAGAAAGAACAATGAGAAAGAAAGAAAAAATAAGTATGAGAAGGAAAAAGAAAATGTACAAGTAGAAAGAAATAAAGTGCAATAAGAAAGAAAGTAAAAACAATGAGAAAGAATTAAAAAAAAGAAAGATTAATGAGAAAGAAAAAAGAAATTATAAGAATAAAGAAATAAAGAAAGAAAGTACAATAAGAAATAAAGAAACTAAAAACAATGAGAAAGAAATAAAAGAAGAAAAAAAGAATGAAAAAAATATAATTTTCGCATGAAGCAATTTTACAAATTGCAAAGCTTTTATTTTGCCGATAAAAATGGGCAAAAGATATTTTTATTTTTTCTCTTCAATTTTTTCCCCGTTGTTCCTGGTTTTAAGAAGACTTCAAGCCTAAAAATTCGAATAAAATTGTCTAAAACAGAATTATAGAAAGCAAATTTGGAAAACTGATCCAAAATTAGAAAATTTGCCATCGAAAATTGAAAGCAAATGAAGGTGAATTATGACAAATTTACTCCAGTCCTTGGAGTTGTTACGATTTGAAATTTAATAAGACAAACTCCAGGGCCACACTTTGAAATGCCTTCCACATAACCAATACCGATGGTATTTTCTGTTTGTTAGCACCGAATGGCTTTTAATTGAATTGTACTAAGGACATTAGCGTATTTTTTTTCGAGAGAATTTAATTACCAAAGGAAAGGAATTTGCTCACTGGTTTTAATGGGTTAACTTCCCCGAAATAAAAATGTTGCAAAATTAACGTTTCATGATAGTGGTCGAAATTTTAAAAAATGCCAAATTTTATTTTAATTTTTAACGATTTAAGAAGAGTCATTTTGTTATAACCTACATCTAAGTGCAGTGGACGATGAAGCCCCAAGGAATTTGATCCGAAATCTACCATCTTTATAAGAAAGATTTATTCATTATTGTATGTTTCGCCATTCAAAGCAGATCCTACAAGCCTAGAGGAACTTAAGCAGAGAATCACTGAGGCACTGGAGAATGTTACGCAAGACATGCTACAGCGTGTTTGGCAGAAGCTGGACTACCGACTTGAAATATGTGTCGTGTTACAGATAGTGCACATTATAAGTATGAGATTTCTAGTCACTGATATATAATTTAATCAGCAACACATGATAACCAAAAACCAAATTCGGGAGTACTTTTCTGAACAGAACAATTTAGTTTTCCAAGCTGCCATTCGTAATCACCATTAGATTCATTGAACTCTTTCCGAATCCTCTGCACTGAAACACTCTGAGATGGATGCTACTATAGCATGACTTCTACCTCAATATGTCGTCGTCTACTCAGGTGCAGCGCGGAGGTCTACCGTGCCCCTTCCGTCACTGGGTTCGGCGATACATTCAGATGAGTGGCCTGCTTATAGTAAGCTAAATGCCATGGGTTACCAACATTCAACAGTGAATCAACAGCGACATTATATAGATTCAGCGACAGGAGCACACACTCAGGCAATATCACGCATGTTGAGTTAAACTTCACGCTATAGATAAAATGAGAGGTAGACCTCACGCTCTATTGAAGTAGACCTCAAGCTATAATAGCATCCTGTTCGTATTGAAGCTTCTGGCGCGAATGCCAAGCAGTACAGCACGCCGTTTCCAAATTTCTGGCGGAGTGAATTGCATCAGGGTGCTTTTATTTCTCACAATGGTGCCCAAGTGACCTTCCTATACTGTGCAGTCGATAAAATAAAAATAAAAAAAAACAAGCAACGCGCATGCCCAAAATTAAAAATATAAAATGGCAACAATTTACCTATCGTACCGCGTATTCTCCTTCTTATTTCAAACTTTTCCTCTTCTTCCTTTCAAACATAAATTTCTCTTACACTTTTAATTTTTATTTACTTCTTAGTTCATCCTAGCGACCAAAAAAGAGACTATATTCTTTTAAGTTTCCCTATTAATAATTTTCAACGCGTGATTCTTTAAATATATTTTTTTATATACTATGTCTTTTTTTTTCTCAGGAGGAAGACAATTGTGTTTTGTCTACAACCGCTTTCTTTTGTTGCTCTCAGTAACTTAATTTTCCTTTTTACCTTTGAAGTTCTTGTACTGCCATCAATTTATTTAGACATATCCCAGGGGTAACTCGCTAGTCCCCACCCTGACCTGTTTTTCTTGTGATCATCATATTTTTCAGGGTTTCTTTCCACATTAAGTGTTCCAATTTTTCCAATTATTATTATTGTTATAGTCTTTCATGGCGTCGTTCTTTTCACACCTCAGTTACGTAAACATTGTGTAACCGTCAGCCATTGTCATAACAAAGAAAATGCCACCTGATGTCGTCAGTGCAAAGGAGATACCGCTATGTGAGGAAAAATACAGATATGCCATACTAAAATTTACACACACTTATATATCTATGAAGAAATCGCGACAAATATCTATCTATCTATCTATCTATCTATCTATCTATCTATCTAAATCTGTTCATATCTATCTATCTATCTATCTATCTATCTATCTATCTATCTATTCAAATTTGTTCATATCTATCTAAATTTGTTTATCTATCTATCTATCTATCTATCTATCTATCTATCTATCTATCTAAATTTGTTTATATCTATCTATCTATCTATCTATCTATCTATTTATTAAATTGTTTCATATCTATCTATCTATCTATCTATCTATCTATCTATCTATCTATCTATTCAAATTTGTTCATATCTATCTGTCTATCTCTCTATCTATCTATCTAAATTTGTTTATATCTATCTATCTATCTAAATTGTTTCTATCTATTTAAATCTGTTCATATTTATCTATCTATCTATCTAAGTTTGTTTATATCTATCTATCTATCTATCTATCTATTTATCTAAATTGTTTCATATCTATCTATCTATCTATCTATCAATCTAAATCTGTTCCTATTTATCTATCTATCTATCAATCTATTCAAATTTGTTCATATCTATCTATCTATCTATCTATCTATCTATCTATCTATCTAAATTTGTTTATATCTATCTATCTATCTAAATCTGTTCATATCTATCTATCTGGCCTGAATGTTCGAGAAATAAATAAACGTAACTAATTCTGTGTAATTAAAAATAGAGCACTTACTTAAATAATTATAATCATATCTATATATATTAAATAATTGTCGCACTTTATCCATTTCATTATATATATATATATATATATATATATATATATATATATATATATAATATATAAAGATAGGATAATGAACAAGTAGGAAACATATCTTAATCTAACACGTCTCACTTTATTAAAACTTCGTCAAAGATCAAAATAGAAATAATCAAAAATGAAAAGCAAAGAGTCGCAGATTAATGGTATGTTGTGTTTGGTGATTTCTTATTGGTTAGATACGTGTCACGTGTCATGAAGTAACAGATAATATTCAAATATGTGTAGCAAACATTCTCGGCGCTATTGTGTGTAAAAGTTAGTAAGATGCAGTAGGATGTCTATCATTTTTTTATCATTTCTATCTTGATCTTTGATGAGCCTTAAAAAGTGTTAGATTAAGGTCTGTTTGCTACTTTTTCTTTTTCCTGTCATTTTGTTGGATTCCTATCCATACTTGATCTATCTATCTATCTATCTATCTATCTATCTATCTATCTATCTATCTCAATCATTATCGATGTATGTAAGTATCACTTTCTCTTCATTATCTATCCGTCTATCTCTCTCTATATCTATCTGTCTATTTCAATTCATTATCTATCTATCTATCTATCTATCTATCTATCTATCTATCTATCTATCTATCTATCTATCTACACCCTTGTGCAAATTGATTAAAAAACGCTTTAGTCTTACTTTTTTTCATCATACGGTCAGTATTTGACCTACTGGCGTGACAGGATGGAATTGATTTCTATTTTTTCTTCAGATTAGGGCATTTGCAGTGGTGTGCAGTAATATGAATCTATTTTCGGAGTGTATGATGAAATTTGTTTGGCCTTGTACAATATTGCGTCATCCTTGATTGTATCAGATTTTCATCAGCCCAATCACTATTGCCTCGACTGTCGATTCGTTGTCCTACGGTCATTTTCTGCAATGGACGTTACTCGAAGGAAGCGTAAGAAAATTGTAACGCTGCACGAACACACTAGCAAGCCTAGCCAGTGTGCAAATCAAAGTAGTATAGAGTGGCTGGAAAACTTTTCTGATTTAAATCCAATCGAGAATCTGTGGTCAATCTGCAAGAAACGACTTCGTGGGATGCACTAACATGTGCACTTGGGTCATGTTTCATTGGAAAAATACGAAAATAAAGTAAATAATAACGGAATTATTCGTCTTGTTTCAATTAATTTGCACAAGAGCCTATCTATCTATCTATCTATCTATCTATCTATCTATCTATCTATCATGGCTCTTTATCTATCTATCTATCTATCTATCTATCTATCATGGCTCTTTATCTATCTATCTATCTATCTATCTATCTATCTATCTATCTATCTATCTATCTCAATTATCTATCTATCTATCTATCTATCTATCTATCTATCTATCTATATATCCCTGTCCGCGTATCTATCTATCTATCTATCTATCTATCTATCTATCTATCTATCTATCTATCATGGCTCTTTATCTATCTATCTATCTATCTATCTATCTATCTATCTATCTATCTATCTATCTATCTATCACGGTCAATTATCTATCTATCTATCTATCTATCTATCTATGTGCGTGTGTCTGTTATATTTATCGTAATTGTTTTTTCGCCCAGTTGTTGTTGTTGTTGTTGTTGTTGTTCTTCTTCTTCTTCTTCTTCTTCTTCTTCTATTCAAATTTTTATTAACTCATTTCTTTATTTTCTAAATTTTCTTTCTTTTTTCTTTCTTTCTTGATTACTTTAATCCCTTTCCCTCTACCCCCACCCCTTTATTTCCCTTCCGTCATCAATCTTTCTCCTATCCAGAGAAGTAGAATATCTTGAAGTCACGTGATTTTATTGTAAAACCAGACAAGACAAGCACGATTTGATCCTATCGCCTATAACCTGAATACCTGATCTTGTTCCAATTTGATCAGTATTCGATGTCGCGTTTATTCTTATATAATATCACCAAGATATATCGATCTACCCGACAGTTCATCAGAGATCATGGCCACGGAAGCTTTTTCCATTAAGATATTGCGTATCGCTTATTGGCCTTCTTGGGTGATCAAAATCGATTTCTTGACGTATCAAAGTTCTCGTAAATTCCCGTTTTCGCATTTACTGCCCCTGAATGACTTTTCAACAACACTGGGCTTTTCTTTGACCTTTGGGGTTCAAAATGAAGACCCACTATTTCTCTCTATTTCGATCGACTCACGTCCTCATTTGTCCTGCGTCCACAAGAATAATTCTTTAATCGAAATAACATTTAAACTTGAAATCAACGAGAAGAAATTGCGTTAAAGATAAGTTCGATTGAAACTATGAATTGTTATTTGGCTTGTGTTTTGATTTCTTCTACTGATGCTTAAAAAAGTAGTTTGGATGTAAGGTCTATAAAAATAATGGCTCGGATGAAAATCAGCCGACATTGCAAGGATTGCTTCTGCTACACGTATAATGTGAATATTAAGCAATGAATGGCCAAGATAGATTCAAGCGACAGAAAATGTCTAAAACGACACAGGGAATCTACTTTCTTAGCAACAGATTCAATATAAACATTTTAATTCACATCACTAGAATGGATTTAATTAACGGCATAAAAAGAGAACCATGACAGCAATTCACTCACCGGAAGCTTTAATACGAACATTTAAGAGAGTTTGGGTGTCAATCTGAGGAGAGTGCAGAGGATTCGGAAAGAGTTGGAGGAGTCTAATGATGATTACGAAGGTACGGCAGCTCGGAAAACTCACTCTGATAAGAAAAGAACTGCTGAATTTGTTGATGAGGGCCTCAAACTCAACACGAATGCCAACATCAAGTACCGTGAGGAGGTAGAGCTGCCCTGGGTTAAGAGGGTGGCTGCTGGAGGACGTTATGTCTGACAACAGAACTCTGCACCATGTCACACATAAGGAGAAGAACCCAGTTATAGTTATCAGATAATTTCTTTGACCACATCACCCCCACCCCCTTAAATTTGGTCACTTAACTCCCCAGACTGCAAATTACTTGATTATTATATTTGGGGCGCAGTTGAGCGAGAGACCAAAAAAATTCCTTGTAACACCAAAGATGAACTGAAGGCAAGGATTATGGCAGCATTCACCGTCTTAATCAAGGAGACCGTCCAGAAGAGAATTCACTCTTTAGTATTTCGAGATGTTTTTGTTTAATTTTGGTAAATATATCTGTTAAAATGAGATGCCAATGTTATTTTCATTTTGGTGTCATTTAGACGACAATTTATCCATCGCATCCTGTCAATAGCCAAGAATGATTCAAGCGACAGAAATTGTCTAACACGACACAATGAATCTACTTTCTTACCAACAGATTCAATATAATCATTTTAATTTATATCACGAGAATGGATTTGATTAACGACATATCAACATCTTATTGGGTCATTTAATGCCGAAATTTAATTTTCTTGAGAGCGTGGAAGGAAGGAAAATAAGATTATGTTATTCTGCTTTCACAGTTGAATACATGGTAGTTGATACTCAGCTTTATTACATCTTTATTGTTCACACATTTTGTCGTGAACATAATTACTAGAGGTAGTGATATGTGTGTTTTATGTTGTAGTTTTATTGATTTTTATATGTTGGAATACAGTTTGAGTTCTTTTCAAATAATTGTGGGATATTTCATATGGATTAACCCTTTTAGCCCTGTGTTTCTGAACAATTTTAACCTGAATCAAAATTCCGTAAATAATTGTTATGTAATGTTTCACGGTAGATATAAAAATTGTTACAAGTGTTTACCCACTGTTCAACCGGTGACTGGGCATTACGTCATATTTCTCTACCACCGGTAAAGCGGTGGTCAGAGCTAAAAGGGTTAATGTCATGAAAGACTTCTTTCATGTTGGTGGATGTATTGTTTATTATTATTGATAATTTTTCTCATTGGTAATTTTACTATAAATAGGTAATTTTGGTAATTTTTTATAACTTTACTAATCTACTTTTTGTATGAATGATTCATTGTAATATAAATTGAACTGCACCACGTATTTGATTTAAAAGAACTGATCCGACGTGCAAATTTTCCGAATAACAACTGAGACATTACTCTATTGAACAATTTAGTTCATGCCACATTGACTGATAAAATCGTACAACAAAAAAATTCTCAAATTACCATATTAGTAAAAAAACGCACTCTCTTAAATTTTCAAAAAATTCAACCTTAGCGTTGTGACTGCACGCTCCAAAAGTTTTGATCCGTTAACAATAACATTTAAAAAAAAAACGTGTTTCTATTTGCATTTAATTTGTTCGTCTTAGATGCTACCTGGATTTTACTAAAAACAAAATAATTTCCATGCCTGAGGATGACAGAATGTACAGTTGAAAGTACTTGCGTATTAAAAAAAGACCTTATACAGCTTTTAATTTTTAAAAACAAGGATCATAACACTCATCGAGTAATTTGTAGGTTAATGCAACTTTAAAATTGTGTTTGTTTTATATCATTAACTTTACTAATCTACTTTTTGTATGAATGATTCATTGTAATATATATATATTTATATATATATATATATATATATATAATGGTTCATTTGAAAAAAAATTAATTGTTTTTGCAGTTTATCTTTCTTTAAGTATGACTTGTCGAAAAGTCACGCTCGAACGATTTATATTTCGATCGAAATTTGGTGTCTGCGTCCCTGAACAATTTTAACCCTTCTGCCTCAGTTCCTGAGTCAAAATTCGCAATTAATGGTCATGTAATATTTCACAGTACATATAAAAATAGTTACAAGTTTTTACCCATTGTTCTACCGGTGGCTGGGCATTACGTCATTTTCTCTACCACTGGTAAAATGGTGATCAGCGCTCAAAGTGTTAAATCCTTATTTTTTGTTTTCTAAGACATTAATCGGAGGCCCGGTGGAGTAAAGTAGAGTCGCTCGGATTAAGGAATCGGAGATCCGAGTTCGGATTTCAGTCGGGTTTGTTATATTTACTCAGCTGTAGCTTAATAAAAGGACAAATATTCTTGATTGGAAACTAATCTGGAAGAAGGAAAACTTAGGGATCCGTCAGGCTTTCTTGCCCAAGACACACTACTGATGTCGTGGGTACAGTAGATGTGGGTATTATCGGATGTTTGCGTGATCCTAAAGTCTTTAACTTCTGTTCTACTGGATTTTGAACTTCAGTTATTATAATACGAGTATTATCGTTAAATTGTCTTCCTGATTCTTAGGGCTTTTGGGGTGGTTACCACAGCCATTACGATTTGATAGTTCTTAATTGGGAGTTCTGGTTTTCTTTTTTTTTGTTGTTTGCGTTATGCTTCAGTGAATTGGTTCACTTATTTATTTATTTTTTTTTCACTAACAGTTCACAGATATGGAAAAATCAAACTCAAAGACCTGACGCCAAAGTCTGGACTTCTCACATGGGCGTGAAAAAAAAAACTGTGGATTCACTGAATTCACTTAATCCAATTCCACATCAAGCCCTTTAAAAATGTTCAAAATTTTTTTCACACTTTTTGCTCACATCTTGTCAGTGGGGTTTATCCCCGCCCCCATATCTGACAGGGCGTTTTCGAGACATTTTTTTTTTTATTGGTGGTTGGCTGGCTTTCCACCAGCCATACTAAAAGAGAAATTGCTTTCATTTGAAACCTATATTCTTCCTTATTGCTGCTTCTTTTGTAAAAATTATTGAAATTATGCTATTGTTTTTTATTTTTTCTGAAAACAAACCAAAAGTGCCACCCGGTGCGGACCGCCCCCTTCACCCCCCTAGCTACGAAACTGTGCTTGAATTCCTCTTATTCATTTTTCTTATCTGTTTCTCCGTTTCTTTTCATTTACTCGTTCTTTCTTTCTTTCTTTCTTTCTTTTTCTTTCTATTTTTACTTCATTGTTTCTTTTTTCTTTGTTTTTTTCCTTCTTCTTTCTTTCTTTTCTTCTTTCTTTCTTTCTCCATTTTTTCTTTCTTTTATATTCTTTCTTTATTTCTTTACTTCATTGTTTTTTTTTCTTTCTTTCTTTCTTTCTTTTTCTTTCTTTCTTTCCTTCTTTCTTTCTTTTCTTCTTTCTGTCTTTTATTTATTTATTTCTCTTTCTTTCTCCATTTTTTCTTTCTTTTTTTCTTCCTTTGCTTAATTCTTCCTTTTTTCTTTGTTTTTCTTCCTTTCTTTCCTTCTTTTCTTCTTTCTATCTTTTCTTTCTATCTTTCTTTCTCTTTCTTCCTTTATTCTTTCTTTCTTTCTTTCTTTCTTTCTTTCTTTCTTTCTTTCTTTTTTTATTCTTTCTTTACTTCATTCTTTTTTTTCTTTATTTCTTTTTCTTTCTTTCTTTCTTTCTTTCTTTCTTTCTTTCTTTCTTTCTTTCTTTCTTTCTCAGTCTGTTCTTTCTTTCTTTCTTTCTCCATTTTTCTTTCTTTCGTTTTCTTTCTTTACTTCATTCTTTCTTTTTCTTCCTTTCTTTTCTTCTTTTTATCTTTTCTCTCTTTCTTTTTTTTATTTCTTTCTTTTCTTCTTTCTGTTTTACTTCATTCTTCTTTTCTTTTTTTCTTTCTTTCTTTACTTTTTTACTTACTCATTCGTTACTCATCATTTCAACTTTATTTCTTATATCGCCATTCTGTTTCATTCTTAATTTTTCATATTTTCAATCTATAATATTCAAAGAAAATAATGCATAATCATCATGTCAGCAAATACTGGAAAATCACTTCACAGATGAAGAAGAGACTCACGGTGAAAGATATCAGAATACCATAGACAGGACATTTGAACAACGAGGAAGCTTCAACGTATTTTGGATTGAATTTCTTTTTAAGGCTTATCAACCATTTTAAGGTTATTTGAATTTTTTTTTAGATTAGGTACCAACATGAGTTCGCTGGAAAATAGCAGCATAATAACGGCCTCAAGCTTGGTAAAAGTAAATTTCTATCGTTATAATGTTTATGTTATTATCAAGAGAAAAGATCAAAGTATTTTTTGATTATTTTTTTTACATTTTTTAATAATTTAAAAAGCTTATACGTCTGCGAAAAATTTCGATTAAAAATTTTTTATTGTTTTTTTGTCTCCGTTTAAAATTCTTTTAAAAAATCAATTATGATTTTTTAAAAAAATTAATTTAAGAAAATTAGAAATTATAAAATTTATTTAATATATTTTGAAACAAACATTACTTACTTTCTGCGCTGAAAAAAATGTACTTTAAAATGAGAGAAAGCCGGTATTAACAGCGGTATTGATTGACAAGTGACATGTGCGCAATTTCATCACGCACTGATATCTTACGGGAGGAAAAAGTTATAGTACGCAAGGTCACAAGTGGCAGTTTAGCTTTATGTGAACAACTTATTTACCTCGTTATTTTTAAATAGACATAGCATGATAAAAAAAACGGCCTTAAACTTGACGAAAGCAGAATTTTATCGTCAAAATGTTTATGTTACTATCAACGGACTATTGTTTTCATGGGGTTTCAGGTCTTCTGTATATTTGAATTAAGCTATTTTTGAACACCCCCCCACCAAAAAAAAAACATGTTATATTAGATTTTTATCTACTTACAGATTGCTGATTGTAACCAGCTTTATTTTATAATCTGTAATGATATTTATCTACTTAATAACACCATTGACTAAACTGTACAACATTTTAATTCATTTTAGAATATTTAACAACTTTAAAGTAAAAAACAATAAAATAGTTTAAGAAATAACAAATAATTGTTGTAAAAATTTATTTTTCATCGAAAATATTTTTTGCTTTCAGACAATATTATCCATATTCAAAAAACGGTGCTCGGTAAAAATGGCAGCGGTAAAAATGGCAACGGTAAAAATGGCAAAAGTGGATAAATAGGAAAAAATGGCAATTCGACAACAGAAAATTATGACCGTTCGAGAAGGATGAGTCTAAGCTCCCATCCCTCTAGTTTTAAAATTGTTACAAATTCATGACGGTCGTCTTCAGTCATTATAGAAACAAACAAAATGGCCGCCTTTTCAGACAGGTTGGCTTCTGATTGAATATTTGGGAGACAGTAGGATTTTGATTGGCTCGTAGTTCAGTGGTTCGCAGTGGATATCTTCTTTCAAAATATTAGTAAAGTCAATAAATACTTTAATTCCAAAAAGCATTTTTTTTAAAATTTTTCTTCCTTCTGTCATGTTCGTATTCCAAATTTTTTTTTTAAATTTTTTAAAGAAAATTAATATCCACAAACAAGTTGGCAGTTAAGTACTGATTAATCAATATTATAAGTTTCAGTAGGGAAAAAAACAAACAAAGATGGCAGAGTGATCCTTTATACACGACAGATACAATGTTCTGCGGCTTCTGATTGGTCAACCTTCTATTGGCAGACTATAAAATTTTGAGTCAGGGTTTTTTGATTGGTTCACTAGTTATACAGTGTATACACAAAATTTTATAACACCTTATTTTGGGTATATTATGGAATCTTCTTTCAAAATATTAGTAAATATCAATAAATACTTTAATTATAAAAATTATATTTTTTAAATTTTTAGTTTTTTTTTTTTTTTATTTTAATATTAATATATAACAAATATCGGGGAATCGGTAAAATCGCAAAGGCGAAGGTTAGGAATCCCATTTACAGATTTCGTATTGACTCTCAGCGTCTAATTTAATTATTTCATTGGTAAATTATGGTAAACGAAGTAAATATTCTAGAGTTCACTTAGCCTATTCCCTCAGCAAACCTTTTGAATTTCTGTTGACACCTATTTGCTAAATGTCTATATGACGCCTCTCAGAGACTTCACACTTGAGTATTAAAAGATTGAAAACGCATCAGACGAGGTTTTAAATTTTACTGGCACCAGTCTGACCCTGTCATTGTGTGATAACTTCTGAAATAATTAATGTTTTATTGTTTTTTTTTTCGGTTTCATCAAGTGGACCTATAATTGTTTTTTCTAAAATTTTTCAGTGTGTTCAGACGTAATCGCCTAAAAAGTAAAATCTCATGGGAGGGGGAAGCTTTAGCTGAATATTCTTTTTAATTTGACAAACTTCTCATGTTTTTCCATTATGTATTGTATCCAAGATTTTAATAAACACATCGTGAGATATTCATCTATATTTTTTTCCTTTTGCCATTTTTTCTTATTTATCCATTTTTGCCATTTTTAACGTTGCCCATTTTTACCTATTTATCCACTTTTTTGCCATTTTTACCGTTGCAATTTTTACCTATTTAAATTCCGTTAAAAACGTTGTAAAGAGTTGCAATTTTAACTAAAAGTTTTTGAAATTATAATATCTTTGTTTTATTGAGTTTTGTATGTTACAGTTCAGAGCTGATTTTAAGGTAGAAGATTGTCAACTAAAAAACATGATTTGCTTTCCTCAAAGCCTTGTGCTTTTAACTAATTAATCACTAAAATGTACACATTTGAATTTCAAGAGTTTTCCTAAAATTAATCAGTGGAATAAACATATAAAAAATTTACCATAACTTTAAAAAAACAAGAATAATTTCCATCATTTATGAATAGTTTCTGAAAGTTTCATTAAAATCTGACAATTATTTTTATTTTCGCAAGATTTTCAAAATGAATGACTGCCATTAAAAAAAAAAAATGTACAAAAAATCCACCATGTTATTTAGTAGGACTTTCGCTGATGAAGAGAAAAAGGTTTTTCAATCAAAAGTTAGAACGCTCTAATAAAGACAGAAAAATTTTGAGAAATAATTGAAAATTATTTTGTTCTTTTCACTTAAGAAAAACGTAAATATTTAGGCGATAAAATTTTGCTTTCGTCGAGTTTACGGCCGTTATTTTCCTGCTATACTCATTTTCCAGCGATCTCATGTTGGTACCTATTTTAGATAATAATGATTTTGCTGTTACAAGTCTTACTATTTAACGTATAATTTTTTAGGGAGTGGTGGAGAGAAAAAGGTGGATTAATACCTTTCCCAAGGTTATTTCCAAAGTTTATTTGCATGTAAGTAAATATAACGAACACGATTGTCTTAAAATTACTTAATTACGACGGGAACCGGTTTTCCTGCGTGATATGGCCGTAAGTCGGAAGTTTTAAGGGAACTAGAAACTGATTCCATTGACTGTAAAATACAGAATGCGTGGTTGTCTGCAAAAGAGACATTTCAAGGTTTGAGCTAGCTATTGAGGACCCCAAATTCAAGGAGGTCAAAAATTGAATTCTGTGGGTGGAGTAGTAACAGGCCACGGGAAGCGATCTAAGAACCCGAAGGCTTAAAAAAAGACAAAAATAAATAAATAAATAAAATAAAAAAAACATTTAATGGAGTCTTACTCAATGAGATAGCAAAATAGAGAGGGAAACAAATAAATATCTGTATCTCTGAGACGAGGTACGGTGATTACTTGCTTTATTTACCTTATTAGGACTGTTATCTTCATCTTCATTGCCATATTCCCAATGTTTCGGCCGTTGTATTCTCCGTCCTTCTTCAGGTGACTGGAATTTTGATTCGAACCATTTATTTCGTCCACCGCGGTAGATTGTTCTAATTCCATATGCCATGCCTCTTTCAGATGTCTCAGTTATCTCCCTGTTTTTTTTTTCTAACGAATCTTTCTGAAGAAGTTTTGAACGAGGAGGCACGGTGGAGTAATGGATAGCGGCTTGGATTGAGGAATCGGAGAGCCGAGTTCGTGGTAAAGGTGTGAATCCTCTTCTTCTCCTCCCTTAGCTGGACAGGGATTCTAGCTTTGGGCAAATCCGGAGAAGGACACTTTGAATTAAAAACTGCACCAGGTTCTATTAGCCCTTTTTGGAAGAAACCTTCACCACTATAATCAAATCTCATGTTGTTATATATATATCTGTTTATATATATATATATATATATATATATATATATATATATATATAGGTTACAAACAGACAAATATACTAGTGAAAGGATCGCAACACGATATAGATAAAAGAAATAGGTTTATTGCAAAAGAGAATATATAGGTATATTGGCATGTTCATAATTCCCGAAGGAAAGTTTTTTTTTACCTCCACAATAGACAGGATTTCGGTTTCTTAATTGGGGTTAAAACCGAGACCGTGCATGTTTCGGGTAGACCTTTCTACCATCCCAGACGAGGCTATGCCTTAAAACGATAGATAATGCTCGAAGGCTACGATTTAGCAAGGATATTTTTTTAGGCAGGATGTGGGCACAAGGCCGTTTTTAATGTTTTTTTTTAAAAAGCGGTTCGTCGAAACAAGTTTGACCAGCGCCCAGAGACGTATAGCAAGTCCCCGGTATAAAGAACACAATTAATTTCTAATTCGTAGTACATTGTCTGTCGTTATAAAGAAAAATAAATGAAATGCCTAAATTCTCTCTCTCTCTCTCTCTCTCTCTAATAATATATATTAATGATATATATATATTTATATATATATATTATTTATAATTTAGGTAACAATCCTTCACTTATTCATGTTTCATGTAAAACGATAGATAATGTACTACGATTTAGCTTTTTATTTAATTTTTTTGTGTTCGAACAAGTAAATATATCTCAATTGTTCTCAAAAAAATTAATTAAAAAGATTAATCGTAGTTTTTGTTCTGTTGTTTTAAATGAAACATGCATAAATGAAGGATTGCTGTTTAAGTTCTCTCTCTCTCTCTCTATATATATATATATATTTATATATATATATATATATATATATATATATATACGCAGCAGTCCTTCACTTATGCTTGTTTCATTTAAAACGACAGACAAGGTACTACGATTAAGCTTTTTATTTAATTTTTTTTTTCTTCGAACAAGTGCTTTATATATTGGACACAGAGTGTGTAGAACCCGTACAAATGTTCTATAATTCCGAGCACTTTCGGCTATACTTTTAGCTATTATCAAGGATGATTTTATTTTTTCAGTTTAATTGAGTGTGTGTGTGTGTTATGTGTATGTTTTTAGTGTTATAGAAATGTTTATTTTCCGAACACGGTTATCACATTGTGGCCTTGTTCGTAGTTATTATTTTTAAGTGTTGGCTTTTTCTTTTTTATTATTAATGTAGCTTATCGTCTTACCCAGGACACGGATGTAGTTTATCGTCTTATCCAGGACGCGGATGTAGTTTATTTGATACTACTACCCATAATTATAAGAGTACCTTGAATAGTTCTAAAGGGTTTTACAATATAACTATATAAATTGAAACTATTCAAGAAACAGTGTTATTGAAATTATTTCGTGGAGATATATTGATCAATCGATAATGAATAATAATGACAGTTCCTTCTGTTTCATCTCAGAATCCTTGTCCTGAGTATTATCCTTGCCGTATGAATTATCCCTCCAATTTCTAACAATTCTGATCTCTTTAGAAAGCTCTTTGGATTAGTTCCCAATAATCCGGAGATTACGAGAACGAACGCCAACTTTATTTTGTGCAAGTTTTTACTTTCTCTGATAAAATGATGATAGGTGTTGATTTTTGGTTAGTTTTTGTCTACGTATTTTGCTCGAGCCCTCACATCTAAGAATCGATATAGTTCTTGGCCTTATTGAATGGGCGTTCAAGCCAGGGTTAAAAAAAAGAAAAGTATTCTAATGCAGGGGTGCATCTCGCGTACTTGGAAATATGCGCAACACAATCTTCTTATGTTTCGACAATTTGGCCTAATGGTAAGTCTAATAAATATTCACAACCGTATTCCATAAAAGAAACATTGGGTATGCATTGACCGAACATTTAGTGTTATATTATTTACATTATTCGGACTATTGTCCTCATCTTTGTCGCCATATTTAATACAATGTTTCGCCCTTTCAGTATCTGTCTATATTTCTGAGATGAGGTATTATGTACACTATTTACATTATTCGGACTATTGTCCTAATATTTGTCGCCATATTTATTACAAAGTTTTGGCCGTTGTACGCTCCGGCCTTCTTCAGATGGTTGGAATGTCGAACTATGTAAATAGTTTACATAATACCTCATCTCAGAAATATAGACAGATTTCGGTTATAGTCGGTTAAAAATCCTAAAATTTTTTCCTCGAAAATGTTTTTCAGAAAATTAAACTTTTCAAGATTAGTAACTTTAGTGGCTCTTTTTGATATTGATAACAATTATTACCTAGCATTTTCTTTAAGGTAATGTGGAAAATCAGCATCTCTTCTAAATGTGGTATTAATTTTTTTGTTGTTAGTACTGTTGAAAGTTTTGTGTGAAGTGTTTTTGTTATTCAGGAGGAGGCACGGTGGTGTAATGGATGACGAGCCGAGTTGGAATTCCAGTGGAATCTATTACATTCACTTACGTACTATTACATTTGGGAAAGGCATGAATCCTCCACTTCTTCTTCAACCACCAAGATATGTGTAAATAGCAGGATAGACCGGGTTCTATAGCTTTGGATGGCAACTGGTCTACTGCAGAAAGAAATCGCAAATTTTCCTGTTAAAAAATCGTCAGTCATGTATCTTTCGATACATGATCGCCTAACTTTTATCACGTATGGCACTGTGTATGATATTGTTGCTGTGTTGTAGCTGAGTGAAAATGTATCAGGCTCTTGTAAAGGCAAAGATTATGCTCCAATATTACGCATTATCCCACAACACGTAGATCAAATAAAGAATATAAGGACACCAAGAAATTACTAAAAACACAATGGTTAGAGATCCAACAAGAAAGAGATTTATATATATATACAATAGATATACATGCAAACATAACCTAATATTTGTTGAGTGTGGCAATTGGGACAACGTTATGAAGAATGTTCATGCAGAAATTTGGTCAATAAAAGTTAATGGTTTTGATTTGTTTGAAATTAAAATAATTTGGTTTCAAAAGGAAAAATCTCAAATGTGTTCGTTTTTGTGTGTATGTAGTTACTTGTTAGTTAGAATTTTTGGGAAGACTTGTTTGCCTTTAACTGTTTGATAAATTGATGAATTTACAATTCTGTTTGTGTAGGAAAACGTTCACTTTTTTTTAAGTCAATTGTAATTTATTACCACGCGGACAATGGTCGATTGAATGTGTTGAATTTGTTGAGAATTTCGAAGTGATGTTGAGTCAGCGAATTGTCACGCGTAGAGTTTGGTAGCATCTCACGAAACTGATGACTAACTTGAATTGAATTATGTGACGGTTACACACCTGGCCCAGTGTCGGATCCTTTGGTTACGGGCCAACGGTGACGTCGCTCCTCCTGGTCGCTCCTCCTGGGTCCAAGCGTGCCGCTCCAACCCTTTGGTCAGATGATCACCAGCCTCGCCTTTCCTGACTGCTTCCAATACCTGGTCACTAAAAGCAACCGGGATCTCGGTCTGTCTACCCACGCTGTGTTTAGATCTTAGACAGACGGGACCAGCAGGGATCGGGGCCGATACAAGTTGAGTCCGAAAAAACACAATAAAAACAAAACTCACAACACCAAACAAAATTGCTGATAAAAAGGGTAACAACCTTTTTATATCTCAATGTCATTACATAAAAAGCAAAATAGTTCTCACTTCCCGACCCGTTCTGTGAACTATGGCACCAAGCTTCTATCACAAAAATAAAAAAAAATGTCGAACTACCTACTTTCTAGAATCATGTATGTATGTCGGCGTGTGGTTCAGTTCGACATTGGGCTAATTTCTATCGGTCGTTCGCAGTTGGTTCTTCTCTTCGACGTGAACTGTATTTCTTCTTCTTCGTTTGTTTAGACTGGTAGATTTCTTGTTTCAACCCAGTGGAAGATTTCTTGCTTCGATTCAGTGGAAGATTTCTTGCTTCGATTCAGTGGAAGATTTCTTGCTTCGATTCAGTGGAAGATTTCTTGCTTCAATTCGGTGGAAGATTTCTTGTCTTCAACTTGGGCTGGAAGGATTTCTTGTTTCGAGGATTCTTCTGTCGTCCGAGGGTGAACAATCACGCCCAACCTAACTCCAACTTCAACTCAACTTCAGCTCCAACTGATTTCTGCCGACTGGGGTCCTGGCTTTTATATTGACGCCGCAACAAACCGGGGTGGGTCGGTCGGCGTCAGGGTTTTCTCGATAATTTCAAAAGCCGTATTAATTTTGACTTTCCATTATCGTTGCAAACTTTCTCACAGTGCTCTTTGGGGGCGGCGCATATCTATTTCTCTTAGTCTCTCTCATGTCAGGTGATCGCTCTCAACCAATCGGATCGAACCTTTCTTTCTCTTCTTTTCCGCAGCCCACGTGACCGCCTCGTCCAACAGTTATTGATCGAGGTTTTTTTCCTTCTTCTTCCGCGGTCACGTGATTGTATTCGACCAATTGTTATTGACCGAACACCCTCTCCCTTTTGTTGGCGGGTTTGGTTACATCGTGCTGGTTTTAAAAAAACAAAATCCGATTTCGCACCTTTTTGCACGTACGCAAAATGACAATCCTTGCCCTCTTCACCTGGACTTTGTCAAACAGCCCGCTGCTAATTAGTCTTGACTTTAGAAAGGATCTTTTCCGCCTTCCTGGCGCCCTCCGTGGTCCAAAACAATTGCTCTCTTTTTTACCTCTTTGTTTTTCCTGATAGCCGAGAATCTTAATTATCTAGGTCGAAATATCTCTACTTTCTTAACGTGGGTGTCCAATTTAACAGGTCAATTCCGTATATCGTTTTCACCAGTCACTTCCCCAACCCAAAGACACTTTCTCTCTGATAAAGTAAAATTCATTTCTATTATTCTAAAAAAAAAGTTACCTTTCGTTATTTTGATAAGAATTCTTCTACGAAAATGTCGGTCAGCGCTCGCGACCGATATCTCCAATTATTCTTTCAACAAAAATTAAGGTCAGTCAGAGGCTCTGACCGACATCTGGTCCACACCCAGCGGCCTGTTTTGATATCATGTCTTTTCCTTTCTTTCCCTTTTTTGTTATTATCTTTCCTTTCTTCCTTTTTTCCTTTCTTTCTTTTTCCTTGTTTTAGGATCGTTTAGTACATTCTTAGTGAATTATTTTCAACCCAGTTATTTTCCGTTTTAAAAAAAAAAAAAATTAACAACCTGTTTAATAAACTGAATAAGAAAAAATTAACTCATATTTCTATGAATATTTCCAATAAATGCAAGGTGCCATAATTATGCAGTTGTTTATATAGAATTTGGTGTCTAAAAATCGGCCCCAGGAAGCTTCGGCAGGAAAAAGGATCTGTCTCGACTTTACTACAGTTCAGTGTTTCTTAACCAATAGAAAATCGAATTTACTGAAACGAAGTGTTGATTGGTTAAGGCTTTTTTTTTAGGGAAGAATACATCTTTTCCGAAAGTGGTGGAAGGCTAATGTGGAAGATTCCACAATATTGTAACGCAGTATTGTAACGCAGTCTATAGGTCATGAGGTGTAGGGTGTACTATAACGCAGTCTATAGGGTCTTTAAAATGATAAAGCATCCGGTCTGTGCGTATTTCAATGATCAAAATATTACAGAATATTTATTGTTTAGGATTTTTAATCATTTTTGTCATTCATTAGATCATTTCTTCTTCTTCTGTTATGTTTTCTTTTCTTGCATGAATTCACTTTTCTTGACCTTTTCGTTTCTTTTCGTATTGTTTCGTTTATTTCCGTGCCGTTTCGTTTCTTTTCGTTTAATTCCGTTTCGTTTTCGTAATGTTTCGCTTCATTTTTTTTCTCTTTGTTCGTCTTTTTTATTCAGTTTTCTACTTCCCTCATCCCAGTCTTTTTCTTTTTCTTTTCTTTTTTTTCCATTCCCTTCTCTTAGTTTCCCCCCTTTCGTTTTCTTATCTTTCTCTCCTCTCTGTTATCACCACCTCTTTTTAATTCATGACTCATCTCTTTCCTTATTTAAAGTTCTTTCTTAACATTCTGTTTTTAAAATTTTATTTCCTTTCTTTTTGTCCCGTTTCCAAGACCCGTACAAATCATAAAAATCTCAATCCGAAAATGGTATTCTTGAAAGGTTAAAAAGAACTTGGGAAATACGTTTTTTCGACAGAAATATTGGAAATGTCTACGTGGACAGAAAAATATCAATATTATTTCCGTCGTATAAAGTTCATGTCTTCCTTCTTGTAGAAAGATAAAAGACGTACTGTACAATATATATATATATATATATACGTTCATTCCAACGATCAGATATTGATCACTAATCGATGCTATGAATCGATATTGAATAAAATCAAATCATTCAGTCGACAGATTTTTAAAAGACTAGGACACTTGAAATGGAAATTAAGTCAAAGAGATTCACCAAAAGAGATCGAAAAATATTGAAAGGAAGAATAATATTTTTCTTTGCAGAAGGTTTCGAGTACAATTGGGTTGAATATGTTGAATTCTTCAAAACAAATTTAGCACAAATGAATAAATAAAGACTGGGGAAAAAAAAAATTAACAGCACATGTATGTGCAGGTGGTGCAACAATAATCAG
The DNA here is from genome assembly GCA_903632075.3 of Acanthosepion pharaonis. NCBI lineage: Eukaryota > Metazoa > Mollusca > Cephalopoda > Sepiida > Sepiidae > Acanthosepion > Acanthosepion pharaonis. The sequence continues at coordinate 1,031,039 of CAHIKZ030005136.1, forward strand.
CTCGGTAAATAGACTCAGTGAGACGAGTTCAAAATCCGCCCTAGTCTTTTGCTTTAATTTTAATAAATGCCTTTGGCAAAAAAGCTAGGATCCATCAGAAAATGGTGGCATGTTATATAAGCCTACCTTTTGATTGATCAAAATGAATTGTGATATAGATGATTCAATAATTCATGCAGATGACTTAGGATGAATAAATTGAACCATTTTATCGTTTCTAAAATCGAGAAATCGTTTATGTATTGTACATGGGAATATAAAGAATTTAATATAATAAACCTTATTTTTATATCTCCTTAGTGTTCACAGAGGATTTTTTATAACTTCGCTGTGTTTCACCAATATAAATTTTATCACATTTCCGATAGCATTATATATATATATATATATATATATATATATATATATATATATATATATATATATATATTGTGTGTGTATATATGTAAATACGTCTGCGTGTTTATGTATTATAATCTGATTGCGTATGTATTGTCGTTTGCAAGATATCATCCTCCCCTGTCTATGTTTCTGCTTCAAATGTATCTATGTTGTCATGAAGTTCAGAGCAGCATTAGATCTTAACGTTTATTCCAACTTAATTTCAATAAAAACAAAATAAATAGAATAACATATGTTTTTTCCTCAGCAATTTTATAATTTTAAACTTAATAGAGATTAAATTTAAATTTTAAAATGGGTAATTTTTAATTTGTAATTTCAAATTTTATCGTACAAATTTAATATTTATTAGTTAGAATAAATTCCATTTCAGTCTAACCCCAAGCATTAAATAATTATTATAACCTTATTTCTTTGTCAATTTTTGGGAATTCTCGTATACTTGTATTTTGATTGGACATTCCAGCTTATGTAACAGCGTTTCCATTAGCGAGGGGTGTTTGATTGATTTGAACCTTTTAAAACCCTTTATTCTACATTCAACTTGATAAGACACCAGACGGGTTGAAACAAAATGGCTATTTTGTAGTGATTTTATGTTATAATTTTCGAATAAATAATTATATATATATATATATATATATATATATATATATATATATATATATATATATATATATAAATATCAAATATGTCGTGGAGTTTAATTTATATTACAGTGAATCATTCATACAAAATGTAGATTAGCAAAGTTAATGATATAAAATGGCGAAATCCCTTCGGCTACAAAATTTTAAAGTTGCATTAATCTACAAATCACACGATGAATGTTATGATCCTTTTTTAAAAATTATAAGCTGTATAAGGCCTTTCTTTAATACGGATGCTACATGAATTTTACCAAAAACAAAATAATTTCCATGCCTGAAGATGACTGAATGTACAATTGAAAGTACTACAAGAGTTATCTCGTGCTGGCTACGAATTATTTCGTGCCGCCTACGATTAATCTCGTGCTGCCTACGAGTTATCTCGTACCACCTAAGAGTTATCTCGTGCCGCTTAAGAATTATCTTGTGTCGGCTCCGAATTTTCTCTTGACGCCTACGAAATATCTCGTGCCGGCTGCGAATTATCTCTTGCCGCCTACGAGTTATCTTGTGTTGATTACGAGTTATTTCGTGCCACCTACGAGCTATCTCGTGTCGGCTCCGAGTTATCTCGTGCCGGCTACGAATTATCTCTTGCCGCCTACGAGTTATCTTGTGTTGATTACGAGTTATCTCGTGCCACCTACGAGTTATCTCGTGTCGGCTACGAGTTAGCTCGTGCCGGCTGCGAATTATCTCTTGCCGCTTACGAGTTATCTCGTGTCGCCTACAATTATATTGTGCTGTGTATAAGTTATATCGTGCCGGCTAGAATTATCTCTTGCTGCCTAAGAGTTATCTTGTGCCGCCTACGAGTTATCTCGTGCCGCTTACAAATTATCTCATGCAGCCTACGAGTTATATCGTGTTTACCATCTTCTGATACATTTTCGTTTACATCGACTGTTTTATTTGCAATTATTAATTTAAGTGAGAAAACAATGTTAAGACTTCATTTGATGCTATAAATCAACTGATAACTAAATTTTCTTGTGTAAGTTGACGATTATAAAGTTGGTGTTTGAAGTCAAATTTGGTATCTGACCCCTGCCAGTCAACAGTGTTAATAACAGTTTTATAAGCAAACAGTATTATTTGTCGAGGTAACTGACTCCTTGATAACATCAGCCAGGGGTGTCAATACTAGTGTGCGGCACCTTGGTAAAGTGCCTGAAAACCCATACCATGGCTTGATCCAAACCTTGTGAGTGAATTTAGGTAGACGTAACTATTTGTTGATGCTTGTACTAAAACAATTTCACAAGTCACCGTGACAGATGATTTGAATGTACTGGGCTAGTTCAAACTGTTGATAACGCCGGGTGATACATTTACTCCAAGAAATTTGGATGAAAGTCCTCTCAGAATAGTTGCGGTATAAATCAAAGTAACGGTCTGTGAGTTTTGAACAAAAACAAATGTACTTGAGCAGTCGTCTGCAACAGGGATGGCTAGCCGCCACAGTTAACAGTTATACTCGGAAACAAGCGCCCAAATTGTAGATTGGAAGTCAAATATTTATTTGGGTTGAAAAAATTCTTTTGTTTCGACTACAGTTTTTTTTTAGAAGAGAGTTTTTTAAATTTTGTTTTTCAAATCATTTATCGCCTTTGTTTTTCTTCTCATTATGGACAGCAGAATCTATTTTAAAAATTGATTCTAATATTGTTATTAAATTTTGACTAAAATCCAACTTTTATTTTTATTTTTTTACCTTTTCTTGTTTCCCAACATTCAAAAAGGCAGAAAGACTTTCTCTTAAATTCATGAATACTTGCAATTTGGTCACGAGAAAAAAAAAAGAAAGCTATTGGAAAATTTTATCTTCACGGCAAACCTTCCCTGATCAAATTTATTTCAAATAATCGATTTAGCGGTTCGCACAGCTATTAGAAGTTCCTCGCCAGCTGACCTAGCAGCTACTTAAACTCGTAGCATCATTCTAATTAATATTGTTTCAGTCGGATTTTTGGCCTTCCTCAGGGGTATGTTGCATTAATTTAATTCTCTCCTTTTATTTCAACTTTCATTACATGATTGATCTGTGTGTTTCTTGGGCTTAAAAATTTATTCACTCCTGCAAATAAATGCACTGAATGTATATATTTATTCTTCTTTTATATGTCGTTTTCCTTCTGGACGTGGGTAATTATGGACCTCCACAGCCTCCTGTCATTTGTAGAGCTAAACAACGTTTATCCCCTTACCATGACTTCCAGATTCTGATCATTGTCCTCCGCAGCTGCCTGTCCATTGTAGGACTAAAGAACGTTTATCCTCTTACCATAACTTCTAGATTCTGATCACGGTCCTCTACAGCTTCCTGTCTTTTGTAGGAGAAAGCAACTTTTATCTCCTTACCATCACTTCCAGATTCTAATCATGGTCCTCCGCAGCTTCCTGTTCTTTGTAGGACTAAGCAACTTTTATACCCTTGCCACCACGTCCAGGTTCTAATCATGGCTCTCCCCATCTTTCTCTTCTTTGTAGGACTAAGCGACGTTTATCCCCTTACAATCACTTCCAGATTCTAATCATGGCCTTCCGCATCTTCCTGTCTTGTGATGGAGTAAGCAAAGTTTATCCCCTTACCATAACCTCCCGATTCTAATCATGGCCCTCCACAGCTTCATGTCTGCTGTAGGACTAGGCGGCTTTTATACCGTTGCCATCACTTCTAGGTTCTAATCATGGCTCTCCACAGCTTTCTTTTCTTTTTAGGACTAAACAACTTTTATCCCCTTACCATCATTTCCAGATTCTAATCATGGCTCTCCACAGCTTCTTTTACTTTATAGGACTAAGCAAGGTTTATTCTGTTACAATGACTTCCAGATTCTACTCTGCCATATATTTCCACATACTTGTTCCCTATGTTCTTCACTCTTTCTCTATTTCCCTCAATATGTCCTGTGAGTGTTAATTTTTCCAAGCCCTCTTTTTTCATTATGCATCCAAACATTTCTGATCGAATATATATCTTCCATTCCGATTTGCTTAAAGGTTCCACTTTGTTTGCATTTCAAGTATTCTTAGCATCCTTCTGTAGAACTACGCTATCGCTTCATGTCAATTTTTATCTGTGTGGAAATTGTCTCATATTCACTGCTATATGGAAAAGTAGATATTATAAAGCAATTCAACATTATTTTCTTTGCTTAGCTTTGAGAAGGCATCTTTTTTCGATTCCATTGCACCATGAGATCACTTATTTGTTTATCAATCTAAATAGATTGCTTTGAGAAAGCTACCCTCATTAGTCAAATGGAGAAAAAGAGAAAGAAAGAAATAAAGAATGAAAGGAAGGAGAGAAAGAGAGAGAGAGAGAGAGAGAGAGAGAGAGAGAGAGAGAGCTTTCTTTGGTCGGGTGAGATTTGTTATGCATAGGATTACGAAATCAGAAACTTTGAATGAATAACAAATTCTTTACACGTATTATAGTCTCGTTTTTAACCATCTTTTTCCATTTAAATATTTACTAAGATTAGCAGTCCTGGGTATGACGATAAACTACATCCGCATCCTGGGTAAGACGATAAACTACTTCCAACAGCAAGGCCTCTGATCAGGAGGCTTTGAGTTGCTGGTGTTCCCAGGTCCACTCTGACCCGGGGTGGTAGCACCTGTTAGGGACCCTGCTATGGGTAAAAAGTTAACCAAGAAACTGTGGTAAAAGGCATTATAAAAGTGTAAAGATAGGTTTTAATACCAAAAAATACAAAATTATTACTAGAAATACATTTTTGAAAAAAAAAACTATTACCAGCAATACGTTTTTGAAAAAAATGATATTACCAGCTATACGCTTTTGAAAAAATAATATTACCAGCTATACATTTTTGAGAAAAAGAATATTAACAGAAACAGATTTTTGACAAAACAAAAATATTACCTGATAGAAGGTCACACGACAAAATAATCCAAGGAATTATCTTACTCTACGATAATACTTGTCTTTAGGGATACTTATCAAGTTTAGCTTTCTTTGCCTAGAGATCAGACGGTGAAAAAGGCGTTGCATTTATTTTGCAAGAACGAATGGCTGGCCTACCCAGGGAATCAACATTCGGAATCCATTTTATGTTTAGTCCCTATAATGTTTGATCCCTATAATATTTGATCCCTATAATGTTTGATCCCTATAATGTTTGGTCCCTATAAATATATGTTGTTATATTCAATGGCGGCGCACTCGAGGATTTTCCGTTTGAGTGAATTATTATTTTTTTATAAAATCAAAAATGCGGTTGAATTTACTACTCTGCGTGATTAGTGCATTTATTAATTTTATATTTATGAGGTCTCTTTTGCGCTCATAAAAAAGAAAATAATTCACTCAGAAGGAAAATCCTCGAGAGTGCCGCCATTGAATATTATCCAAATATTAATCTAAGCCCATGTTGATATATGTTTAGTTTCTATAAATATATATTGTTATATGTTTGGTCCCTAAAAATATATGTTGTTACATCATCCATCAAGCAGACTCCGGTTTTCACAGACACGCACACACACAGACACACACACACACAAAAACACATACACACAATACTGTCTCTTTCTCTTTCGTTAAATATAGAAAATGGCTAAAGAAGGGGAGAAAAAACTGCACGTTATGGACAATTTTTGTACTCAATTCCAATAAACGGAAAAGAGTAAAAAAAACTAAATCAAAAATTAATTAAAGTTTTCTTGTCCGTCATATTTAACTGAAGATACACTATTTACATGATTCAGACTATTGTCCTTATCTCTGTCGCCATATTTATTACAACGTTTCGGCCATTGTACGGTCCGGCCTTCTTCAGGTGAATGGAATGTCGAACTGAACCCTTTATTTAACTCATTGGGGTAGACTGTTCTAGTTCCACGTGCCAATGTCTAATGGATGTCAGTTATCAGTTATCTGTTAATTCCCCTCTACAAGTTCTCCACTGCCTAAACCGGGTTAAATTGAACTCACCCTCTTTGGATCCTGTCACTGGATCTAACCAACGCCATTATCCACTGTGCCTTGAGGACAACTGTGTATGAATTTCTGGGTAATACAAACATAATGTCTTCAGCACAATTTTTTTACCAGTGCTCATATTGCAATTTTTGCTGTTATCATTGCATGTTTTTCCAACCATCTGAAGAAGGCCGGAGTGTACAACGGCCGAAACGGTGTAATAAATATGGCTACAAAGATGAGGACAATAGTCCGAATAATGTAACTAGTGTACATAATACCTCATCTCAGAAATATAGACAGATACTGAAAGGCCGAAACGTTGTAATAAATATGGTAACAAAGATGAGGACAATAGTCCGAATAATGTAAATAGTGTACACAATACCTCATCTCAGAAATATAGACAGATACTGAAAGGCCGAAACGTTGTAATAAATATGGCAACAAAGATAAGGACAATAGTCCGAATAATGTAAATAGTGTACATAATACCTCATCTCAGAAATATAGACAGATACTGAAAGGCCGAAACGTTGTAATAAATATGGCGACAAAGATGAGGACAATAGTCCGAATAATGTAAATAGTGAACATAATACCTCATCTCAGAAATATAGACAGATATTAACGTAAGATGCTTAAAAGAATGGTTGCTGCCCAAATATACATTTACATATATTTTTCTTAAGCATTTCACCCCAAGCAAGGCGGGAGTGCCAGTAGCACACAAAGGGTTACAGAGGATTGGGAGCAAGAGTAAAGAGGCGTCATTGAATATAGGATAAAGGTAAGGACAGGGAATTAGATCAAAGCATCAGAAGATATCGATTGACATAACATTTGAATATTGAAGTCAGGGAAGCAAGTAAGAGGAAGGGAGTTCCACAGACGGGAAGGGCGAGATATGAAGCTATTGGAGTAGAAGAGATGGCTACATTTACCAACTGCGACAGTAAAACGGCGGGACTGAGATGCCAACCTAGTAGCACGTTTAAATCCATGCAGTTTGGGAACTAGCGAAAATAGCTTGTCGGAGCAGTTACCATGAAAGTATTTGTAGAAAAGACAGAGGGAAGCGATGGTACGTCTGTGAGAGAGCGACTGTAAACGAGATGCCAGATCAGGGCAAACCACGATGCATATCCGTCTCTGGATTTTGTCGAGGACTCTAAGACAAAAAGGGGCGGGTCCCGGCCATATATGACAGCAATATTCCATGCAAGGACGAATGGTTGATTTTAGATTTGAAGGATGGACTCGGGCGAAAAAAACTTTCTGGCGCGACACAGCTGTCCTTGCAGTAGATGTAGCTATTGATTCAATGTATTTGTTTCATCTCAGGTCAGCGGACAGTGTGAAACCAAGCAATCGAAAAGTGGTGCTCTCGTGGAGTTGAGCATCGGACATGCCAATGGGAGGCTGGGAGGATTCACTGTGGTGGGTAATAATGGAGAGCAGTTTTGTTTTGGAACCGTTAACGTTAACCAGCCATTTCTTGACCCGGTCGACAACATATTTACAAGTGTTAACGTATTGCTATTTTACGTGATCATTTTCCTTTCAGTTTATATTTTTGTTTAAAAAAATGATCAGAAATAATACCGAGAACTTCACACTAAAATCAATTTTCTTGTCATTCAATTGGTTCTCACGTATTCCATTCACACACACCAGCGCGCGTGCGCACACACATAAACACACACACACACACACACACATATATATATTTTTTATTTTATTTTTTATTTTTTAAGCATTACGCCCCGAGCAAGGCGTGAAGCCACTAGGATGCAGGGGGTTGCGGAAGATTTGGAGCGAGAGCAGATAGGAGTGATAGAAAAAAGGACGAGGAGGGGTAGATCAAGGTAACTGGAGATGTCGGTTGACATTACATTTGAACAGTTTCTCGTCAACGGAGGCTTCGATACAGATTTGACTGTTGTTGCTATTTCCCTCAGATACCGACACCGAGTACTTTTAGACACAATAGGATCCCCAATGCGACTGAAAAGCTCTTGACTGATAAGTCCAGGGTTCTTTGTGGCCTCTCGTTTAAGTCGTGACATGAGACGACGTGAAATAACCCTCGGCTTGCCTTTATCTGCCCTTTTGCGCACTTGTGTAGGGTCGGCGGTGAACTTTTTCACTGTTTGATGACACCTCCCTATCACTTTAGAAATTTCTAGGGTAGATTTACCATTTGAGAGTTCTGAGGTGATAGTTTTCTTTTTAGCATCACTTAAACTGTTTTTACGGGACCATCTTTTCACTAAATTCTTACACTTTTCTAATAATTTGGCACGCTCAAATCACCGTGCTGATAACAAATATGGCGCCAGTTTGTTTACATTGCAAAATTTCAGTGATTGCGCAGGTCAGTGTTGCCAACGGTGTGTGAAAATTTGGTGTGAATTGATTGGACGGTTTTTGAAATATTAGAAAAAAAATTATCTCGATAATAATTTGGCACGCAATGTACTGCTTCTCAAAAATTGCAAACAGAAGAAATTTGCTTAAAAGAAAGAAAAAAAACATTATAAAAAAGTACCTGTTGGATATTTTTAAAATATCAAATTAATTATCATTATTTACAGAAATAACACCTCGTTGATAAAATCAAACTTTATGAATTTAGATGTATTCTTGACTAATACAAACCTATAAATAATTATGCTGGATGAATCACCACTCGTCTGTCAAGGCGACTAACACTGCATTTCCTATAAAAGCAACCTCAATAGGCAACGTACTTGTCGATAGTATAAATGTCATGTCTATATTGAGTTTAGTTTGTGTCTTCTTCGTAACCGAGGCCCGTAGTACACGTGGTATGACGTTTGCGTTGTATCAAAAACGTCTGGGTTCGATTCTCGGTTGTGGATACGGACTGCTGATGAGTCCCAGATAGAACGAAACGGCCATCCACTGCATTCTGTTGAGGTATATTCTAGGCTCGACGAATTATACATATATATATCTATATATATATATATACATATATATATACATTCTTTCATGTAATTCTTATTTTCCCAAGTCCTTTCAACCTCATCTGAGACCAGTGGTTTAAATTATCTGTGGATGTGTAAACGTAGTTCCGTAAATTCAAAATGTGTTATTAACTGTCCGTTTTACTGTCTTTTGCACGATCAAATTCAAATTCATTCTTATGCAAGGGAGATAACATTTGTATGTATTTGTTTATTATTATTATTATTATTAATAATAATAATGATAATAACAATAATAATAAATAATAATATAATAATATACGTGTGTGTATATATATATATACATACATATATATGTATACGTATATATATATATATAAAAACATAAATATATATAAGTGTGTATATAAGTATATACATACATACATATATATACGCGTGTGTGTGTATATATATATATATATATATATATATATATATATATATAATCTATGTGTGCGAAACGACTGTCAGTGTTAATTTCAATAAAGGAAACTTCGATGTCACACGTTACGCTATTTCAGTGCAAAACCTGACAATACGGCTCCTGTCACGAAAACAATGTATGAAATTTAAACGCTTAAATTGTTATGATAGCTTGCAAATAGATTGAAACACTAACGTCCGGACAGGAAGACAAGTCCTGCTGATCGTCTGAGAAATCTGCTTGGGTTACAAATTAGATTCCGGCGGCTTGTTAATCACTTGTTTCGAAACGAGGCTCTTAACGCCGACGTTTGGCGCATGCGTAGTACATTGCCAGCAGTCATGCTGGATCTTGCTGGGTTTATCCTAGCGATTGCTTGTGAAGTTTCTTGAGAGTTCAACTTTGCCCAAATCTATCTTTCTGTAAACCAATCAGTAATCACTTAAATCATTAGACATCCTGGTGTGGGGTGCAGTGATTTGCCTATCCAACAACATTAACCTGTTATGGCCGTGTGCCAATGTTTGTTTCATCCAGTCAATATTAGTTTACTGCTTGTGCAGATATAGTTGATGTTATCATTCCTGAGGAAGCAGAAACTTTTGCTTAGAAAGTTACTTGTGATTATTGGACTGGGAATGTGTATGAGCACTAATTATTATTATTATTATTATTATTATTTCTTTTGATTTCTATTGTATATTCATTTCTTTCCAGGTCCCGATCAGAGACATAAAGTCAGAAATGTTGTCATGACATTATCCACTGATCATAATTAGAGAAAAAACAAACAAATCAAATAAAAAAAAATAAAAAAAATAAAGATCACCGATAGTTTACGTTGATAAAGCCCTTCATAAGGTGTGGGCTGTAGTTGTGAATACAATTTTTTGTATTTCTTTAAAGCGTGGGCTATCAGGAATCCCCTCAATGGCTCTATTGAAATCTTTTCCAATCAATCCGAGGGCTCCAAGTAAAACTGGAGTTATTGATGTCTTCCTGTGCCACAATTTTGAGATTTCTATTATTATTATTAATAACTTTTATTTCCTTTGATTTCTGGCGTTTACACATTTGTTTCCGGGTGTGACACTATTTAGGGTTGCGTGAAAAAAAATGGCGAGAATTAATTTAGGTGATAAGAAGCTATCACGAAAAGACACTGAGCGATGTTATTTTTTTCTAACAAAGTGGTAAAGATTTTATTTTCATTAGCGAAGAAAGTTAGATACCGGATTTAATTTGATTTATGTTACGACGCGGCGAAAGAAGATAGCAATCTGCCCATGGCAATAATGAAAATTTCAGGTTGGTCAAGTGGCCTACGAAACAGAAACTGGGAGATAATAATAATCAGGTCAAGCGATCTGACCGAGAAAAATGTCCGCTGGACCACCCACAAGTTAGAAAGAAAGAAAGATTAAACCATTAACTATCGTCGGAGATAACATTGGTTTGAAAGAAAAACACCTGTTTTATTGTCCAAGCCTGGACGTGATAAAAATTATTTTATCGGAACAGATAATTGGCGAAAATCTCGTTGACGAACTCCAGATGAAATTCGGTTAAGATAGAGATTAGAGACCATCCTAAGAGTCGTGTGAGCGGTAGGCGTAGGTAAACTATGAAGAAGGAGGGGAGGCCTGTTGACGCCCCCTGAAAGGATTGGTGTGAGATGCCACTGTGAAGGAGAGGAGAAACCTGTTGACGCCCTCTGAGGGGATTGGGTGAGATACCCATATGAGAAAGTAAGAATTTGAGAGGACGATTCCCTTAAACTAGAAATTAAAGATTACCAAAAATGAAAAGTAATAAATTTTCCTGACCGAAAACAAAGAAAACCATTAATACGGATTTAGAATTATCAAGGAGCCTCAAACCCCGACAGGCCCACCCCGGTTTTGGTCGGCGTCCATATAAGCAGAGTCGCAGCGAGTGGACGGCAGTTGGGGTTAGTGAGAGACAAGCAAGAGTTGAGCTGTGAGCTCTAAGACCCGCCTCGCAGAAAGCTGACTTAAGATCCACGCAATCACGACCTCAATTTCTAACCAAGAACAATTTATTTTTGAAGAACGACTTAGACTCACACCACCAAAACAAGTTTTACGAATATCACCTGAAGATACACCAAAAAACAGTTATCGAAAAACAACTTAAGATATTAAGACTCGCCTAACTAACGCAAAGTGTCACGTATCCATATTAGCGGTTTGGGAGAAAGACACAGTCCTGTATTCAGCAACCAGATATAAAATATTGTTATTCTTTTTTTAACACATTTGAATTTTTCGAGTTGTTACTTTATTTTCTTTTACATATACTTGTGCGGTATTACCCTTGTTCGGACTCGACTTGCATTACGGCCCGGCGACTGGTTGATTTCGTCTACCTAAGATCAAATCACAACGTGGGTAGGTTAAACTAGAAATCAAAACAGTTACTTCGGTAACCAGACGTTGGAGGCGAGCTTGGAACGACAAGGCTGATGCCGAATCTAACCAGATTCCCATCCGAATCAGCAAAAGGTTAGAACGTCACATTTGGTGCCGCGACCAATACCAAGTCACAATGGTCGTCAAACGACAGGATAGGATGGCGACGGGGCAGAGAGGCAGACGGGGTGACGTCACACGGCTCCCGCTCAGGGACTTAAGGTTAGAAATGGCATCATGACACTTTCCACTGACAACAAAAAAAAAAAAAAAAATTACATAGATAAATCCCTTCGTAAAGTGTGGGCTATACTTGTGAGAACAATCTTTTGTATTTCTTTGAGGCATGGACTTCCAGGAATCCCTTCTATTTGTCTACTGGAATCTTTTCTAATCAATCCTAGGGCTCCAAATACAACAGGGATTGTTGATATCCTCATGTGCCACATTTTTGAGATTTCTGTTATTATCATTATTTTTATTTTCTTTGATTTCTGGCATTTACACATTTCTTTCGGGATCCCGCCCAGGGACCTAAGGTTAGAAATATCATCATAACACTTTCCTCCGACAAAAAAAAAAAAAAAAAAAAAAAAATTACATAGATAAAGCCCTTCGTATAGTGTAGGCTGTACTTGTCAGAACATTTTTTTGTATTTCTTTGAGGCATGGACTTCCAGGAATCCCTTCAATTAGTCTACTGGGAACTTTTCCAATCAATCCTAGGGCTCCAACTACAAGAGCGATCGTTAATGTTCCCATGTGCCACATTTTTGAGATTTCGATTTCAAGGTCCTTGTATGACAGGTTTTTGAATATCTTCAAAGATATATTACAGCCTGCAGGGACTGCCATATCAATAAGGAGGCACTTATTTGTTTGTGGTCTTTAATAACAATTTATTATTATTATTATTATTTGTGTATGTTTCCTGCTTTTCATCCTTTAAAAGTGGGTCCACACTATGGTCCTTAGGCCCTATAGGAGAATTGTCATTTAATTGATAGCACTTTTCTTAGTATATGGGATGTTCTTAGTAGGGCGTTCTTCTGGCCAACCTGTATTTTAATGACACGTGAGACACTATTAGTAAGATTGTCCATTCCCTTTCTCACACAGAGCTCCAATTACTATTGGAACAGTCTCAGTCTTCATTCTCCACATCCTGTTAATCTTGATCTCAAGGTCCTTGTATTTAGATAATTTCTCGATAATTTTCATGGAGGTGTTTCTGGCAGAGAGTACCTCTATGCCAATAAGCACACACTTCATTAATGTTTGTCTTTTATAATAATATCGAGTCTGTTGGCTTTTATTTTCCTTTCAGTTTGAATTGACATGTCCCAGGGGATAGTTACATCGTTATTTTGGGTAACTGTGTCTGGTCGGTGGTCATACAATCTCTCAGTAGTTTCGATTGTGTGCTTGCATATCTTGTCTCTGGATATATTCATTCTTTTGCTAGTTCCGGATATCCCGGGATAATATGGTCGACAGTTTCATCATATTTCCTCAGATGTATTTTGGGTTATTTCCATCTTTGCTTATGTGACAGTGATAGGATCTGATTGCGAGGCTTTGGTTCTGAGCAATAATTTGGCCTTCCGTCTCAGCTTTCAATCCGGTGTTCATCAACCACTGATGTGTTTTCTGCTGGTCCACATCTGCTTCTTTCTTGCTTTTTATGTATTTGTCATGCAACGCCTTGTCCTCCCAGTTTTGTTGTAATTTCATTTGGCCAAGTTGCTTTGCTTTCCGCTTTACTCGTTTGGCGTAGATATTATTCGCTTCGTTTTTTGTTGGTAGGATTTCAGGTTATATTAAGCTGCTTCTTGAAGACTGGTAGACTTGGTGTTTTACTATTTGTAGGAGAGGGTCATTATTTTTTGTGGGGTATACTTCCAATCCGATTGTTGCAATTTTAGACTTAGTTCCACTTGGATTAAATCTCAACCTCCCAAAGCTCTTGGTACGTACAGCCTATCAATATTTGATTTTAGGTGGTGCATCCTAATTTGGGTAAGTATTTTTTCTGGTCTTAGCATCTAATCTTTTAATGTCATTCAACTTCCATTTAATAATGTTGAAACTGTATGTTACTACGGGTATAGTTAAGTTGATAGCCTTCATTTTATTTATTTAGTTAGCTTTCTAGCATCAAACGCACTCTCCTATAATATTCTTTTCGGATCTTTTCCTTCATAATTGAACGTTGTATTCTGTCTTCTTCATTAATTCCTAAGTATTTGTATGTACCATCTTTGCCTAGTCCCTTAATCTTGTTGTTGGTATCAAAATCTAAATCCGTAGTTTTCGTTAGTTCACCGTCTTTGAAGTTCGCTTTGGCACACTTGTCGATTCCGAATTCCATCCTAATATCTTCGCTGAAGGTTTTGACAATGGTGAGTAGGTTTTCCTGCTAGTTATCATCCTTGGCAAACGTTTTAAGATCATCAATGTAGAATAGGCAATTCAGTTTGCCAGTTTGTGACTTGTATCCGTAGCTACTGTTGTTCAGTGGCCAGCTGAATGCCGCTAATGCAAGGCAGAATAGTTGTGGTAACAATGAATCTACTTGGAAGATTCCGCTTTTGTTGTTGATTAGTCTCGAGGTTAATGACCCATTTGTATGGTTTAGTTTTAGTGTATCCTTCCAGCTTTTTATGCTGTCTGTTATGCATTTGACTGTCGTGAGGTATACCCTGTATATTTTTAGGCTCTTTTCTCTCCATGAGTATGGTACATTGTCAACCACCTTTCTGTAGTCGATACATGTTATCGATAAGTTTCTTTTTTTGTTTTCCCTCTTCCAATATATTTTATTGATAATCATTTAGCATTTGCAACTCGTAACTTCGTATTTTACATCCCTTCAGTTCTGCTAAAGAATAAATTGTTTTTCTCAAAGAAGTTGTATTTCCTCTCGGTTATGATAGATGTGAGGATCTTGTATATCGTTGGTAGGCAAGTGATGGGTCTATAGTCCTTCGGGTTCTGCGCCTCTTTTGTTTTTTGGGAGTAGGTATGTTACTCTCCCCGTGAGCCATTTGGGACATTTTTCTGGGTTTATGATTATATCATTGTATTCCCGTGCGAGGTCTTGGTGGGTGCTAGATAGGTTTTTATCCCCAAATTGGCTATTCGGTATATTTCAGGTGCTTTCCACTTTTTTGGTTTCCTGCTGTTGCTTGATCCATCTAGCTCTTTTATTGTGCATTTTCCACTTTCCCACCAGAAATCCTCGACTTCCTGGATATTAGGTGGGTCATTTATCTCTATTTTATTTTTCATATTTCTCTATATAGTTCTATGGCACCTTCTTTGAAGATTTTCTTTTTCCAGAAGAATCTGATTCTTTTTGCATAACGCCTCATTCTCTTTGCCTTCGCTTGAGTTGTTTCAGCTTCTCTTTAACTTTTAATACGTCAGTCTTATTTTATGTCAAGGCTTCGTTTCAGTTGTCTACTTTTTATTTCTTTCATTTTCGAGCCCCTGTCTACTTCACTTAGAAATAACAATTGCCATCCTAATTTATTTATATTGGTTTCTATTGCTTTCTTTCCAAACTGGCATTTTTCTTTTTCGTTTCCATTGTTTTGACTTTTTCGCCTACTGTTTCTGTGATTGCTGCTGAAGCTGCGTATATAAGATGATAAATCTCTGTCAGGTTCAGCGATCTTTCCATTTCGTCCCTTATTTTTTTAATTGCTTGGTTAGCGAGGTTGATAGTTTCCTACACTTGATTGCTCTTTCTTACTTTTGGAATTGCTGGCGTTTCCTCGAAAGATATTTCCTTTACATTCTCCCATTTATATCGGATGTTTTTGACATTTCTCTCATATTCGTCATTATCTTCCTCTATTTGCTTGTGAACTTCAAAAGGGTTAGTACAATTGGTATCTATTTGTTCCTCTGAATGCGTCTCTTTTGGGTTGTTGGTATTTAGCCCCCCGATGGGAACGTTTAATATATTTTGCAGTTTCCTACCAGAACTCCTCGACTTCCTGGATATTAGTTGGGTCATTTATCTCTATTTTATTTTTTCCCAGTTTTCGATATAGTTCTTTGGCACCTTCTCTGAAGATCTTCTTTTGCTAAAAGAATCTGATTCTTTTTTCATAACGTCTGATTGCCTTCGTTTGAATTTGTTTTTTTTTTTCAGCTTCTCCTTAACTTTTGATACGTCAAGGTTACATTTCAATTGTTTTTTTTTTTCATTCTGGAGACCTTGTTTATTTTACAATTGTCCTCATAATTTATTTACTTCGGTTTCTATTTTTTCTTTCCAGACTGGCATTTTTTTTTCTTGTTCGTTTAAATTGTGTTTTTACTTTTTCACCTGTTCTTTCTCCGATCGTTGCCGAGGCCGCGTATATAAACTGATTAATTTATGTCAGGTTCAGCCGTCTTTCTATATCGTCTATTCTAATTGCTTGTTTAGCAAGATTGATCCTTTTCTTCATTTGACAGTTCTTTGTTAGTTTTGGAATTGTTGGCCTTTCCTCGAAAGACATTTCCTTTATATTCTCCAATTTATATCGGATGTTTTTGACATTTCCGTTTCTCTCATATTCGTCATTATCTCCCTCTATTTGTTTGTGTGCCTATGAATGATTGTTACAACTGGTTTCTATTTGTACCTCTGCATGTGTCTCCTCTGGGTTGTTGGCATTTAGCCCCCCGATGTTAACGTTTAATCTATTTTTGATGTTTTCTCGGATGATTTCGTGTTCTAATTAAGGTATTTTCTTTTACCTGATTATATCTTGCCTGACATTGGCTAATTTGTTGGCATCGACATTTAGTCTGTTTTTGGGGTGTTTTTCTCCCAGATATTATAAGTGGCTTTGATCGTCGTAGTGTAAAATGCTATAATTACTTCAAAATACTCTTCCCTAGACCATTTATTTATTGTTATTTTTGTGGGATTTTCATTTAATGAATATAAAAGACTTCTATGAGGACTTTTCTTGGCGAGGTTTTGCTCCAGTTCTCGTTGGGTAGAGTTTGTTCGAGTTGCAGAGTTTTCGATCCCAGTCTGGTTTCTCACTGGGGATCGCTGTTATTGCTGACCCGCGTTACGACTAACGCGGTTTAGCTATATTTTTCGTTGTTTCAGCGTTATAGTCAGTTTGTATTTACCTATGCGTGAGAGATGGTACGTGGGCGCCAGAGAATACACATACCATAGTGGACCATCACGTTCAGGCCCCCCCTGCTATTCTTTTTATATCTGATTTTGAGCACGGATTTATCCAACACACACACACACACACACACACACACACACACACACACACACACACATACATACATATATATATATATATAAAGAAATATAGTCTTAAGGTGTGCTATATTTATGGGATAAAGTGCTCAATATCAGAGATAGAGCGTGTGTAAATATAAAAGTGAACATAGAAGTCAACACTTAGAGGCGACAGTCTGTTTCATGCTATATGCAATCGTCAGGCCACATATGCTGTTATTTTTCTCGGCTATTTATATATATACGGGTTAGTGGTGCATTGTGGGTATTCTATTATGGCGGTTATTTTTTACCGGAAGTCGTTTGTTTATTTATTTGGGTCAAATTATATTGCTCGTTTTTATTTTTTTGTTTCTTATTTTATATATTTATTTCTTAACGTAGTAAAAATTTGTTTATATCACGTATTTAACAGTTTTGTTTTGGTTTGAGAATTTAATTCAAGCTATTTGTTCAATTTTGGGGTTGGTTGTTGTAGTTCATTCTAACTATTATTTTTTTGGCGGGAACAGTTTTTAATTTGGGATTGGTTTGTCTATTTACTTGGATGAATTTAGGTCAATTTATTTGCACAAACAAAGCGACTTCCCTTAAAAAATAACCGCCATAATAGAATACCCACAATGCACCACTAACCCGTATATATATAAATAGCCGAGAAAAATAACAGCATATGTGGCCTGACGATTGCATATAGCATGAAACAGACTGTCGCCTCTAAGTGTTGACTTCTATGTTCACTTTTATATATATATATATATAACTATGAACCTAAAGAGCCAGGCAAACCTACCTAGGTACCGGCGTACCCTGACGATCCGCGTAAGTTCATAGCTAGATTTGCTCTAATGTATTGAGCACTTTGCTTAGTTATTTTACTTTACTCGTGTCGGAGGTATTTTTTCCTTGGACTCTGAGCTTGGATTCTGGACGATCATTTTCGCCAAAATTACATGTTCTTAGTTTTTTCTTTTTTTATTCCTTATTTTTCCTTGAGTATTGGTCAGTTCATTTACAATCCAAAACACCTAAGGTTTTTCCGGACGAGTATACTTACTTATATTTATAAGATTTTATATATATATATATATATATATATATATATATATTTTAGGAATACGTTTTGAAAGCGTCGCCCATGTGACGACAACGTGAACATGCTAAACGGAAACCTGTTCATTTTAAAATTTTCAGTTATCTGTTTTGGATAAGACCTTGTTTTTTATGTCCATCGTCTTTGTCAAATTGAACTGAATTGTATTTTAATGAATATTGTCCCGAAGAAGGTTTATTAAACCGAAACGTCAGACGTCGACATTTCATTCATTTTAAACAACATAATTGCATTTAAAGATTTTTGTATGTTTTTTCCAAATTTTTTCTTCATATATATATATATATATATATATATATATATATAATTATTATTTATAAAAGAAAATTATAACATAAGTATGTTATAAAATCACTACAAAATAGCCATTTTGTTTCAACACAATAATATATATATATATATATGTATTTCTAATGATTTAATGGATTTATTTTTAATCCATCCTTTTAATCCATCCTTTTGCTACTTCAACTGTTATTTTTAGTGGATACCCGTATTTAAATAGAAGCCCCATTTTTGTAAAAAAAAAGAAATCCTTTGCATTTTGAAACCTGCTGCAGAGCATATTTTCTTTATTAAGTTTTCTTGAGTGCATAGGCCGGTAGGCAGAATATGCATCTCGTAAGGGATCGATCCCCCTTTTTTAGGAGAAACCACTGTTTGATTCGGTGTTCCAGAGAAAGCCCAACATTTTTTTGTTTTCCCTTTTAAGGAAAACACATTTTCTCATTCAGATATTTTTTCTCTCGAACGCAATTATCTGCTTCGTTTCGTATCCCAAATGTAAACAAAGCAATTTCTAAAGAATTAATGGTTTTATTTTCAATTCGAGATTTTTATTACTTTGAACATTATTATTGTGGATACTAATAACTGAAACTGTCGTTTTATAATTAATTTTATTTTAAGCATTATACATTGTCATATAAATGTAGGAATCTCCAGAAAAACGCAATAGGTAAGTTTAAAATGAATTTTAAAAAATGAAAAATCTTTCTTGAACTTTTTATTTTATTTTTAATTTCAAGCTAATCGATTAAATTTAATATTTTCAATAAGCAAAATACTTTGCTCTATTTCAAAATCAATTTAAATTGATTGGAAGAGATTTTATTTTCCAAAATGGCTGATCAGCATCCTTTTTTGTCGTCTGTCATCGCAATGTAATTCTTTATTTTAAAATATCTTCCAAAAATAAAATATACATTTCTGAAACTTTATTTGAAGAATATTAGCTGATTTAAAGTATAATCAATCTGATTTGAAATAAATATTATTTACTTTATGTTTAAAATATGGCAGAAATGCATTTTTGAACCCGGCATACACTGTATTTTTAACTCGACGGTAGCTGTGTTGTGTTTGATGACAGGTTTAACCCTTTGAGCGCTGACCACCGATTTACCGGTGGTAGAGAAAAATGACCTAATTCCCAGCCACCGGTTGAACGGTGGGTAAACACTTGCGTCGGGTTTTCCTATTGGTTGTCTTATTTGGGTAGAGTGGGACAGAAAGAAAGAATTCTCGCGATAAAATAAAGGCATGAACTCATGCTCTCTCCCTGCTAATTATAATGTTTGTTTCTTTTTTTAAGTATTTTTATATCTACCGTGAAACATTACATACCAATTATTTGCGAATTTTGAAACAGGAGCTCCGGTAGAAGGGTTAAAACTGTTCAGAAACGTAGGGTTGAAAGGGTTAATGTTAATATTTAACAGCCCCCCACCCTGCACGAGGGATGTATGTGGCACAAGGCCGAGTTTACCGTGGGTTCTCCCAGCCCGTAGGCTCGGCCAGAAATATTCCCTTAGAACCGGGTTCAGGGACTGCCTAACTCCCGGGACGAAACTTTGCCCTTCGTCAAAGCCTCGTCCGGGTTCCTCTCTGCTCAAGGCAGACAGTTCGACAGTTGAACGGTTTGGAACACAGTTTGGAGCAAAAGGTTTATTTTGCTTTACGGAGATTTTATCTGTAAAACATAGTTCAAGAAAAGGACGTTAGGCGCCACCTTTACATAATTTCAATTTCAAATTCAGGAAAATATTCTTCATAATCTAACGTTTTATGAAATTTTAAAAAAAATTCCGTTAAATTTACTATAGTTATCACTTATTTTCTTTCCTAGACAGTGATGGCTAGTCTGGAATTTTCTTAATGTATATTGTTGTAACTGAGCCTATCAGGATTACCGGAAGTGCTACTGACGCCATTTTGCGTAGAGCCACTTCTAGGATTGCCTCACACCTTGGCGTCAGGTGTACTTACGGTTCTATTGACTAGGTTACTTACAACATGTATATCAGTAGACTTTCAATCATTCTTAGTGCTCATATTATTACTGGATTAGCTGTTAGCTTTAAACGCCACATTCTTATAAATTCTATTTTGTTTTATATGTTGTTGTTGTCGTTATTATTATTATTATTATTGCAATATTCTCTTTTGTTTTCTGTTTAATACAATCCCTTCCCGAAACATAACTTTTTGTAGTATCCAATTGTGTACAGTAACCATTGAGTTATATCAATGTCTGGACAACGCACGCTTAAACTGTATTCTGTTGATAGCAAAGGCGCATTCAGATCTTCATCTTGTCGTAAAGGAAATAGAATTATTGGATAATCTATTTCGTACTGGATTAGTGATTGCATATCAAACATTAATTGAATTAATCAAACATTAATATTTCTTTTTTCTCGACTTGTATTTTTTCTTTCTTTATCTATTTTCTTTCTTCCTTTATTTTTCTTTTTTATTTCTTTAATTTTTCTTTCTTTTTTCTTTCTTTATCTATTTTTCTTTCTTTAGTTATTTTTCTGTCTTTATCTATTTTTTCTTTATTTATTTTTTCTCCCTTTTTCTTTTTTATTTCTTTATTTTTTCTTCTCTTATCTATTTTTCTTTCTTTAATTATTTTTCTTTATTTTCTTCCGTTTTCTGTTTTATTTAATTTTTTCTTTCTTTATCTATTTTTTCTTTCTTTATCTATTTTTCTTTCTTTATCTATTTTTTCTTTCTTTATCTATTTTCTTTCTTTCTTTATCTATTTTTTTATTTCTTTATCTATTTTCTTTCTTTATTTTTCTTTCTTTATCTATTTTTCTTTCTTTATCTATTTTTTCTTTTTTTATTCATTTTTCTTTCTTTATCTATTTTTCTTTCTTCGTGAAATGTACCTGTTTGTTTTTTTTTCTTTTTATTCTGTTTTCTTCTTCTTCTTCATTACTCACTCTCCCTAAAGCTTTATATTTTTTTCTTTACTCTCTTTTCTTTTCTTTCCTTTCTTTGTCTTCCCTCACTCTTATTCTCTATATCTTTTTCTTTTTTTTAATTTTCTACATACGCTTATTTTTTTGGTCTCTCCATTTTTCTATCGACCAAACTGATGACGTCAGCTCACAGCGAATGGTGGACGGTCTCCTCAAAAATGAAAAATAGACTCGATGCAACAGAAGGTTGCTAAAGATATATTGGACCGAGCGTGTGAGCAAAGATGAGCTTTTTTAGAGGATGCAAACAAGAAGGAAGCTTATACTTAACATCAGGAAGAGGCAGCTGAAATTTTTAGGACACATAATGAGAAAGGAGGGCCTGGAGAATCTGATACTCACAGGTCGAACAGAGGAAAAGAGAGACAAGGGAAAGCAATGCATGACATACGTGGCGGGCTTAAGCAAGTGGATGACAGAAAATAGTATTGAGTTGCTACGTGTCATCTGTCCTCTTTTACGACAGCGAATTTTGGACGGTCTACTCAAAGAAGGAGGGGCTCGAGGCAACGGGAGCATGGTTCTACAGAAGGATGCTGAGGATATCATAGACCTAGTGAGTGAGCAACGATGAGATTTTGCAGAGGATGCAAACAAGAAGGAAGCTTATACTTAACATCAGGAAGAGGCAGATGAAGTTTCTAGGACACATAATGAGAAAGGAGGGCCTGGAGAATCTGATACTCACCGGTCGAATAAAGGAAAAGAGAGACAAGGGAAAGCAAAGCATGACATACCTGGCGGGCTTAAGCGAGTGGATAACAGAACATGTCCTGGGGGAAGTAGCAAAGGGATAAAGCTTATTGAGAGCTACAAGGGATAGGGACAAGTGGAGAGCCATGACCGCCCACTTATTGAAGGGGCACGGCACATAAAAAGAAAAGAACGTGCGGCAGAACGGCGAAATGATGAGAGCGAGAGACAGAGACAGAGAGACAGAGGGGGGAAGTGGGAGAAAGAGAGGGAGAGAGAGAATGAGAATTTGAGAAACTGAGAATTAAATTTAAATCAGAGAGATCAAGGTGGAGGATAAACTTCAAAACATGTAAAAGTTTTTGTGTGTCCGTGACATGGTCATGCTCAAAAGACAAACCCCACTGAATTAAGTCTTAGCCAAGAAGACTCACAAAGGATTCACTTGTGATATTGGCTATGTAAATTGAATTGAGATTATTCTAGCTCACCACGTATAATAGAACACACTCGGCACGTAACGAGGAAGAAGGGCTTGGAGAATTTGGCAATCACAGGGCATATCGAAGGTATGATCAACCAGATCTTGAAGGAGGAATACAGAACATATGACAAGCACAGATCATATCTAAGGAGAGGCAGAGACCCATCTCATGGGACAAGTTTCTGTATATAGATGGTGAACAATTTTGAATGGCATGAAAACAAGACAGAAGTTACAGAGAGCTATAAGGATAGGAAGTTGTAGAGAGCCATAATCACTCATGCCTTATATGACAAGGACACAATATAACGAATGTAAAAGGGTCAGTGATCCACCTACCTTACTAGCTTCTGTAGATAGATGGCAGGACGATGGTGTGCTGGATGACAAAAGGACAAACTTTTACGGAGTGCTACAAGGGATAGGAAGTAGTAGAGAGCCATAATCGGGCATGTTTTGAAGCCATGCGGGACATAATAGACTGCACCCTTTATTTTTGTTTCTGTCTATTTTTCTTTAAGCAGTCACTTTTACCTGCTGAAATACTGAAAATGCTCTATTTGTGTTGATCAAGGCGACATGTATCAAGGAAGAAATTATATGGCTAAGATACAAAGACAAGCTGAAAAGCAACTTGTCAGCAGTCAATATACCACATAACACCTTTGAGCGCTTAGCCTTGGAGCGGGTAGAATGGAGATCAACGAGTTTTAGTCGACTCAGCAATTTTCAATCTGCTTGTCTGAATCATCTTCAAGAAGCGAGAGCAAGATCTAAAAGGTCAGCCAATCTAACAGTGATCTCATGTCACAATCCTCACACTTGCTCCATATGTGGCCTCCTTTGTAAATCACTAGCGGGTCTTAAATGCCACTTAAGAGTATCGCACAAACTTTCATAATTGAATCATTAAGCTGGCAGATCCTAATACGTCGAAACCGATGGGAGAGTCCATTATATATATATATATATATATATATATATATATATATATATATAGAGAGAGAGAGAGAGAGAGAGATGAATTTATTTTCTCTGCGAATAATGGCGGCCATCTTTTACTTATTTTACTATTTGAATTGGAATTTGATTTTTACTTTCACATCCACCCTTTTTCTCTCTCTGTGAAGTTAATTTGGCTAGTAATCAGTATTGTTATTTTGTGTTAATATTTCTGTGAAAAGCCCAAGATTTAAAAAAAAACACCTCAGATGCATTAGACACGTCCTAACACATGCTGAGAGAAAAGTTTTCGATTTGAAATTTGGCCGATAATCAAGAACATCAACACGATTCGTATTTTTTCTTTCAGACAAGTACTTAATATCACATCGGGTTAAGCAACGTTGAGTCTTTTTAATACTTAGATGGGTAACCGTTTGAGAATACCAGGTGCTGTAAGCTTGGATGTGCAGGTGGTGTAATGGTGTCATTGTTAATTGGAGAGCAGAGTCCCAATTTCAGTTAGGTTCGTTATATTCACTTACGCGCAAATAAACTTTGGAAAGGCATGAACCTACCTCTTCTCTCCCAATCTATCGGTTTTGCGTTGTCAATGAATACTCGTTGTCACTTTTGTAATGCTCATTGTAGTAGAGACTTTGTAATCGTAGATACAACTATAGTAACGCCGTTGGACAATACTTGTGTCAGACGCCTTCGAATATCACTCGCACCAATAGTGCTTGCTTGATAACACTCGCTCGAATAGTAATCTGTATAGTAAAATATACATTAACAACCCCACGCAGTCGGTTGTGGCACAAGGCCGAGTTTATTGCGGGGTATCTGAGCCCATAAGCTCGGCTCAAAATTCCCCGTAGACCCTGTAAAAGAAAGGAGTTCCAGGAATGCAAAGTTGTGCAAAGTGTGCGGCTTTCAAAGGGGACTACTTCAAGTGACATGTATTGTAGTTTTGTTTTTATAGCACTGTTCCTGATACTTTTTGATCAAACCTCGTATAGACGTTTATTATAATTTCCCTGTCGTCAGAAATGGCACCATGGCATTTCCCCAGCACATTTCTCTAACATATATATATATATATATATATTGTGTATATTTAGTCAGCAATTTTTCATTGATGAGTATTTCATTAAATAATATAGACAAGTTTTATCTAATTGTTTTAAGTAAGTTCTTTTCATATTGCCTGATAAGCTTAATAACATTATTATTGAAAGACGAAAGGAAATCACCATATTGATACATGTTTAAATCCAATCTAAGCTTTCGGCTTATATAAGCCATTATCAAAGATGACAATTACATTTCAATATATCAAACAATACACGGACGAAACAATAATGATAGTCTGTTTTTGTTGCATGAAAATTTCAAAGCAACGACAAACTCGTGTATACGATATATATATATATTCTAGTTCCACGTGCCATATTTGATGGATGTCAGTTATCAGTTATCTCCTGTTAATTTCCCTCTGAAAGTTATCCACTGCCTTAACCGGGTATTGAACTCACACTCTTTGGGCCCTGTCACTGGATTGAACCAACGCCATTATCCACTGTGCCATGTGTTCATCTGTGTATGACTTTCTGTGTATTATAAACCTAATGTCTTCAGCAACCATTTTTACCAGTGCTCATATTGCAATTTTGCTGTTATCATTTCATGTTTTTACCAGAGCTCATATTGCAACTATGTTGTTATCATTGCTTTTCTCTGGTACTCCTTATTACTGGTTCCCATATTGTATTTATTTCTATGCTTGGTAGGCTCAGGAGATTTTTGTGGCCTAGCATATGTGCTGATTCCTTAAGCTTACGAATTTTCCAATGGTGTTCCTTGTCAATGATCTCAACATGATCCCACAGGGGGCGGTGATCTCCCTTCTCTCTCCATATATGGTCAGCCATGCCTGATTTTTCTACTTCCCCTCGTGATACAGCTTTCTGGTGTTCTTGAAGCCTTACCTTGAGGGGGCGGCCTGTCTCTCCTTTATATTCCTTTCCGCAGCTGCACGGGATAGCGTACACACAGTCTTTAGTCATGTTCTCCTCTGTGGGGGGGGTCTCACTCGAGAGAGATATCTGCGAAGTGTTGTCACGCTTTTGAATGTTGTCCTGATGTTATATGGACCGCAGATCCTTTGTATTTTCTCTGATAACCCCTTCATCTGGTTGGATAGGATGGGAGCATCTTTGATTATTTCCATGAAGTGGGCGGAGTTTCGGACATATGAAAGAGACTTTCCGATCAATGGGTCAATTATATCTACAAGGAAGCGACTCAGAGGGTGGCACACAGAGCCTTGGCAACTAACAATCGGCCTGAGCGGAATACCGTCTTTGTGAATCTTAGGGAGACCGTATATGTGAGGTAGCTTGGTGTAATGCTGCCTATACGTCTTAGGTGCGAAGTGATCCTTGTTCTTGATTAGGATCTGTGACAGTTTGCGTTCCGTTTTCATTGTAGGATCCTTTTTCACTTTGCTGTAGCTACCATTGCTAATGAGGTCTTCCAGTTTTCTCGTATAATCTGATTTGTCCATCACTACAGTCGCATTACCTTTGTCAGCCAGTAGTATGATGATGGTTTCGTTCCTCTGTAGGGATCCAATCGCCAGTCTCTCCAGTTTTGTTATGTTAGACCTGGGCAGCTTGGCTCTCTCCAAAGCCTGTCTTACTTTCCATCTTAGTTCATCCGCCTGAGCCTGAGGGAAGTTCAAGGCCACCTCTTCGACTCTGGCAATGATGTCCAAGTATGGCACTCGCCTGATGGTTGTGGCGAAGTTGAGACCCTTATTCAATACTGACCCCTCAGAGGCACTCAGCTGATATTAGCTGATGTTGACTACTGCTTTCACTGGTGGGTGATGGACCTTGTGCGTCACCTTCTGATCTTTCAATCTATTTACTTTTTGTACTTGGCGAGCCTTGACTACATCAAATTCATGTCTGAAGGATTTATCCAGGTTATTTTGGATCCTTCTCTAGTCTTCTTCATTAGTAATTCTGTTGAAGAAATCCTCGAGCGTCTGGGAGATATGAGCTTGTAGTCGCTGCTTTATTCAACGATTTTACTGGTGTAGGAATGTCAGATAGTTCGATATTCGTGCCAGTTTCTGGTAGAATTTCTCAATTTGTCTCCATATTTTTGGTATATCGGGTCCGTACCGATCCTTCAGAGTCTGTCTATATTTCTGAGAGGAGGTATTATGTACATTATTTACATTATTCGGACTATATGTCCTCACGTTGTAATAAATTTGGCGACAAAGATGAGGACATTAGTCCGAATAATGTAAATAGTGTACTTAATACCTCATCTCAGAAATATAGACAGATACTGAAAGGCCAAAACGTTGTAATAAATATGGCGACAAAGATGAGGACAATAGTCCGAATAATGTAAATAATGTACATAATACCTCATCTCAGAAATATAGACAGGTCTAGACGTTGTTCATATAAATTATTTGCATTTTTTCAATTATTATTATTATTATTATATGGCTACATAACATTTTTCACTAATCATTTTGTGTAAAACATACTCTCAAAACCCCAAAGATCACACATATTTTATATAGATAAAGCCCTTCGTAATGTGTGAGCTATACTTGTGAGTACAATATTTTGTATTTCTTTAAGGTTTGGTCGATTACGAATCCCTTCAGTGAGTTTATCGGACCCTTTTCCAGTCAATCCGAGTGCTCGAACTACAACTGGAATTATTGATGCCCTCATGTGGCATATTTTTAAGATTTCCACTTCAAGATTCTTGTATTTTGATAGTTTTTTGAAGATCTTCAAAGATACATTACAATGTGCAGGGACTGCTATGTCAGTAAGTAAGTATTATTATTATTATTATTATTATTATTATTATTATTATTATCATCATTTTCTTTGATTTTTGGCGTTTACACATTTCTTTCCGGGTCCCGCCCAGGGACCTAAGGTTAGAAATGGCATCATGACACTTTCCAGTGACAAAAAAAAAAAAATTACATAGATAAAGCCCTTCGTAAAGTGTGGGCTGTACTTGTCAGAACAATTTTTTGTATCTCCTTGAGGCATGGACTTCCAGGAATCCCATCAATTAGTCTACTGGAATCTTTTCCAACGAGTCTTAGGGCTCCAACTACAACAGGTATTGTTGATGTTCCCATATGCCACATTTTTGAGATTTCTATTTCAAGGTCCTTGTATAACAACTTTTTGAATATCTTCAAAGGTACATTGCAGTCAGTAGGGACTGCGATATCAATAAGGAGGCCCTTTCTTTTGTTTGGCCCAATCTGTCATGCCGGTTTTAATACTCAGTGGGTGCCAGTTATTATTATTATTATTATTAAATATTAAAGCATTTCAATCTAATTTCTTACTCAATGTGGAATTTTCTGGTGTATTTCAGACAACTATCCGGCATGTAATGAAAGAATTTTACATCTTTTCTGGATGGAAAAGAAATGATCTGTCTACCTTGTATTTAGCGTAAAAACATTCGAAAATGAACAATCTCTGCGTGTTAAATATCTTTTATTATCACGACTCGAATTTATCCCGCAAGTGCGTTTTTCTTATAAAATATTAGTTAGTGTTTGACAAAAAAACATCTAACGAACATCAACGATTCAGTTCCTAAATACTTGATAAATAGCACATATTCTTGTAATGATGGTGAGCTAGTGTTAGTCTGAAGCCATTTCTTTGTTCCTAATCTCCCAAATTTGTCTATTAATAGATCATATTATATTCACTAAATCATGACAAATTCTTTCTAATAACAAATGACTTATAGCCATATTTGAATCATTAGCAAATTATTGGAAATATGTGAGAAGTATTTTGTTTTGCCTTTTTGTTCCATATGGATAAGGAAGGGTCGGTTAAATTTACGACATATCGGTAAACATGGACAAACGTGCCCGCTTATTGCAGTATTACGGAGTATCAAAAGGATGGTTTTTCCCATGACACCGCTTTTGTTTTTATTCAACTATCTTAACTCTTCGGCAATGCTTATTGCTTTTAAAAAGCGATGATTAGAATTGTAATAAAACGTAAACATGAAAGTGAATTTACACCTTTTCTTTCTCAGTGAGAATTAACAACAAAAATAATAAACTCTATTTATTTATTAGATTTTTTATTTGCACAATTTATTTATCATTAATTGGCAAAATAATGGCTAATTGTTAATTGATTCAGACTTAATAAAATTGTTTGGTTTATTTTGTTTTACGGCATATCAACTGTCTTTTTTTTTAAGCATTTCACCCGAAGCAAGGCGGGAAGCCACAGGCACGCAAGGGGTTACAGAGGATTTGGAGCAAGATCAGATAGGAGTCATAGAGGAAAGGATGAGGAGAAGGACAGTGGATAGATCAAGGCAACTGGAGATGTCAATTGACACTGAGTATTAAACCCGGCATTGAGCATTTGAATAGTTGGAAATTATAGCTATCGGGGAAACAGGAAAAGGGAAGGGTGTTCCACAGGCGAGAGGTGCGAGATATGAAGCTATTGGAGTAGAAGAGACGGCTACATTTAACAGTTTCGATAGTGAAAAGGTGTGAGCGGGATGCCAGCCTCATATGATGCTTGAATTCATGGAGTCTAGGAAGCAGCAAAAGCAGCTCATCGGAGTAATTACCATGAAAGTATTTGTAAAAAAGACAGAGGGAAGCGACGGCACGTCTGTGAGAGAACGGCTTCAGACGAGATGCCAGATCAGGGCCAATTGCATTGCATATCCGTCTCTGGATTTTATCAAGAACCTTGAGACAAACAGAAGGCTCTCCAGACCATATATGGCAGCAATACTCCACGCAAGGGCGAATGGTTGATTTGTAGATTTGAAGGATCGACAGCGGCGAGAAAAATTTCCTGGTGCGGCACAAGGAGCCAACTTTCCTTGCGGTGGACGAAGCTATTGACGCAATGTATTTGTTCCATCTCAGGTCAGTAGTCAATGTGAGACCGAGCAGCCGCAAAGAGGTGCTCTCGAGAAGTTGAGCGTCAGACATTCTAATGGGGACAGGGAAGGATCTCTGTGGTGATTATTAGAGATCAGTTTTGTTTTTGAGGCGTTAAAGTTAACCAGCCAATTCCTGCCCCAGTTCACAACCGATTGGAGGCCCTTTCAGTTGTGAACTGGGGCAGGAAAACATCTAAACATAAAATGCGTGTTATACATGGGGAATTACGGTAATTATTACACGTCTTTCATTATCACGTAGAATTGTTAAGATAATTTAATTGTTGAATGTCGTTCATTATCACGTTCATGGCCAAGTGGTTAGAACGTTCCCTGTCTGATGATGAGACCGGGGTTCGAATCGATTTGTCAAGAAGGAGACTTCCTGATTCGAACTCGAATCAGGAAGTTACCAGAGGGGAGGGCGAGCCTAGTGTCCGGCAACTTGTGTCTTGTGAGTCAAATTGTGTAGACGCAGCCCGTCGATGGCTGTGCTAGCTTGAAGTCACAAGTCATCGTGACCGAGGTATTGAGTGTACTGGTCTTGTTCAGATTGTTGATCACGCAAGATAACACGCCTCTCATCCAGAAACTAAGTAAGATCTGCTCAGCATAATTGCATATATAAACCACAGGTGGGCTTTTTGGTTGTTGAACAAACACAAAATACGCCGGAGCAAGCGTCTGCTATAGGGATTAGATAGCCGCCCTATTAGACGGGTAGCCTTGAATAAGAGTGGCCAGGTGGAATTTATTCCCAAAATGGTATTTCGTGTTTTTCTTCAAAGTGTTGGAGGGTCGTTATGAAGGAAAAAAATGTGATTTGGGGACTTGAAAGAAAATTCATGTTTTCTTTCCCTACGTTGGTGCTTTGGTTTTATCGATTTTAATTTATATCTATTCCTCAAATTCTTTTATCTCTTTTCCCGCTTTTCCCACCATCTTTCTTTGTCTCCCTCTGTCTCTCTCTCTCTCTCTCTCTCTTTAACTTCTTATTTCCTTATTCCCCCTCCCCCACCCCACGGATAGTTTTCTAGAGATCAAGCTACGCCTTTCCGGGCCCTGATTCACGCTTAAATAAGGCAATAAACATCAATGAGAATTGTGCTGTAGAGTTCGGTTTCAACAACTTGTTTATTTCAAATCAATTCTGACGTCAGCGTTGGTTAAGAAGACCTAAATAAATCGCATTGCCCTCTTCCTGGAAAAATTCAACAAATACAGAAAGTGAACCAGAATGATGTTGCTTCTAATGCTACTACAACTACTACCATTGATGCTACGAGTGCTATTGCTGATTATTTATTAGAATTTACGAAGATTCAATTCATCGAGCCACGGAATTGCGTAGAAAATCAGTAATAATCACACCTCCTAAACCAATAATGATTTGAAGCATTACATTGTTGAATCACATCTATCTATCTATCTATCTATCTATCTATCTATCTATCTATCTATCACAGACTGTTCATTATCTATCTATCTATCTATCTATCTATCTATCTATCTATCTATCTATCTATCTATCACAGACTGTTCATTATCTATCTATCTATCTATCTATCTATCTATCTATCTATCTATCTATCTATCACAGACTGTTCATTATCTATCTATCTATCTATCTATCTATCTATCTATCTATCTATCTATCTATCTAAGTCTATTGAGACATTTCTTTCTTTCTTTCTTTCTTTCTTTCTTTCTTTCTTTCTTTCTTTGTTTGTTTAATAGCAATATGAAATCTATCACCAATCTGAGTGATGTTTTATTGAGCACCCCGATTCCAGAGTTTCGGAGACAGAGCTTTTAGCAATCGCTCTGGACACTCTTTATGAGGTCTCTTTTCTCTCTCTCTCTCTCTCTCTCTCTCTCTCTCTCTCTCTCTCTATCTATCTATTGATAGGTAGATAGAGATGAATATACAGTGATAAATATGAAGAAAAATATGGAAAAACAAAAATCCGAATATGCAAGTATGCTGTTTTTATGTTGTTTCAATGTCGACGTCAAACGTTTCGGTCTAGTAGAACTTCTTCAGGACGTAGTTATTAAAACATAATTAAAATTAGACGATATTCAAGTCAAAAAATATTTTTCTTCATACTGTCGGATCTATATCCACATATTTGCTTACATATTGATTAAATATATAAATAGATATGGTAGATAGATAGATAGACACTGAACAGATTGAGATAGATAGATAGATAGATAGATAGATAGATAGATAGATAGATAATGAACAAACTGATATATATAGGGTTTCCAAAAAGTTGCATTACCATTGAAAAATCTTGTAAAATTTATATTTCTTTACCAAATGGAGTCTTGTTTCTGTATGTGACAATATATTATTAAGAGATTTTATTAGTAGAACTATGGAAGATGATGTCAAGCAATTTTCCCTATCTATCTATCTATCTATCTATCTATCTATCTATCTATCTATCTATTTGTTGAGGCATTACTTTGTTTGATTTTTTTTTTCTTTCTGGTTTTTATTTCACAAATTGCTGTTTTCTACTAATTGTCGCGTGACTTTTGGTACACTCTATATATATATATATATATATATATATATATATATATATATATATATATATATATATATATATGCAGAATGGCCCAGCGTTGCCTGTTCTTTATTCAAAAATCGTACGACTCATACAGCAATCGCTATCACTTGACTAAAAATATTTTTGCCCTTCCTTGCCTTTAAAGGAGTGCCCTTTGCCGTGCTGATGTTGCTACATGCCTTACTTCTTGCCTATCTCACACTGCGAATTTTTCTATGCTCTATACTAAACATTAAATCTGTTACGAAAAAAAAAAACTAAACAAAAACGATCAGCTTTAAAAAAAGGACTCGTAACTGGAAAAACCAAATGAAAAAAGAATGTTTACAACAAATACTTTTTCACACCCAACCCAGTTCTGTGGAATCAGAATCAACGTTGAGTTTAAGCAAGTGAATGAGCCAATTGGAGTAAAGTGCCATGCAGATTTAAATTTTTCCCACTTGTGACAAATGCAGCTATCGATTTTTTTTTTGCATGCTAGCATGCTAGTTAACATTCGTGTCAGTCAGCTGTTGGCCCACATTCTGGCCAATAGAATCTTCCTGCCTATTCGTGGAAGCCAGCTATAGGCTCTCACTCTGGCCCGTAGAAAATGGCCGCAAACTACATGAAAACTGCCGTAGAAGCATGAAAAATTCGATTATTTCCACTATCGATGGGAGTTGGGAAATGTAATGTCGGTCTTGGCCTTCCCGCTAACTTGGAGCATCTGCATGTAAATTTTGGTGCAAATCCGTCGAAAATTGCAGCTGTGCATTCATTACACACACACACACACACACACACACACACACACACACACACACACACACACACACACACACACACACACACACATCCTGTCTTTTATAGATAGATATATTGATAGAAATGATAATTATGATAATAATGATGATAAGCCCTCAGTATTCAATCATCTTTGAGGACTTCTTTTTCAGCATATGCTAATTGACCTCATATTCTGATACGTTACGAAACTCGGACATTAATTGCCTCATCGTCGTCAGGTGTCAGGTAACTTGTATTCTGAAAGCGGACAATAAGTGATAAAAATTTAAACACAAGATTTTAGCATGTCCTTATGCACTTAATTATTCCATTGAAAAAGACGGACACAAATTTTATTTTATTTTATTTATTTATTTATTTTTTAAACATTTCACCCCAAGCAAGGCGGGAAGCCACTAGGACGCAAGGGGTTACAGAAAATTTAGAGCAAGATCAGATAGGAGTGATAGAAGAAAGGATGAGGGTAGTGGATAGATCAAGGCAACTGGAGATGTCAATTGACATTACACTTGAATAGCTGGAGATTATAGCTCACAGGGAAACAGGAGAAGGGAAGGGATTTCCACAGGCGAGAGGTGCGAGACATGAAACTATTAGAGGTGAGAACGGGATGCCAGCCTGGTAGGGCGCTGGAACTCATGACGTCTGGGAACCAGCGAATGCATCTCCTCGGAGCAATTTCCATGAAAGTATTTGTAGAACAGACAGAGGGAGGCGACGGCGCGTCTGTGAGAAAGTGACTATAGACGAGACGCCAGGGCAGGGCCAACCATATTTCATATCCGCCTCTGGAGCCTATCAAGAACCCCGAGGCAAACAGAAGGGGCGCCAGACCATATAAGGCAGCAATACTCCATGCAAGGGCGAATTGTGGATTTGTATATCTGGAGGATCGATTCCGGGGAGAAAAACTTCCTAGCGCGGTTCAGGGAGCCAACTTTCCTCGCAGTGGACGAGGCAATTGACTCAATGTATTTATTCCATCTCAGGTCAGCAGTCAACGGGAGACTGAGAAGCCGCAGAGAGTTGCTCTCGAGAAGTTGAGCGTCAGACATTCTAATGGAGGGAAGGGAAGGATCTCTGTGGTGATTAATAGAGAGCAGTTTTGTCTTAGAAGCGTTGAAGTTGACCAGCCAATTCATGCCCCAGTTCACAATCGATTGGAGGTCCTTTCCGAGATGCACGGCCAGGTGAGTTTTGTCAGCGAGACTAGATTTGTTTTTGAGGCAGGGATAAATTGTGGTGTCATCCGCGTAGATGCCAACTTGGGAAGTTGCTTATGCCTTCCAAGGTCAACTTTTGCTATTGGCTTTTTAATATGCGATATCGCGCGCCAATTTTAGAACGGACGGATTATTTCCGTTTGTGGATCTAATGTTTTTCTTCTTCTGAGATTTATGCCGGATTAGTTTTAATTTGGATAAGCTAATCTAAATGAAGACATTATTTTATATGGTAAAAGTTACCATTATTTTGCATTTATATTTGTAGATTTTTTTTCTTTACTGACAAAATTCTTACAAGATTCCGCGAGACAAAAACGAGACTGCTTTTGTTTTTAATCATTTCACCCAAGGAAAGCAAACAAAATCACTAGGACGCAAGGGGGTTACATAATGTTAGATAATATGAGGATAACTATTATTAAGTAGGGAGGAAACTACACCCTTGTGCAAATTAATTGAAACAAAGCTAATAATTCCGTTATTATTTACATTTTTTCGTATTTTTCCAATGAAACATGACCCAATACACATGTTAGTACTTCATATGTCCATTTTACCAGTGTGTTCGTACAGCGTTACAATTTTCGTACACTTGGACTAACATTCATCGCAAACAATGGCCGTAGGACAACTAATCGACAGTCGAGACAATAGTGTCTGGGCGTGATTAAAATCTGTGGCAATCACGGATGACGCAATATTTTTCGAGGCCAAACAAATTTCATCATACACCCCAAAAATAGATTAATATTACACTACTTACATTATTCGGACTATTGCCCTCACTTTGTTGCCATATTTATCACAACGTTTCGGCCGTTGTACGCTCCGACCTTCTTTAGGTGGTTGGAATGTCGAGCTGAACCCTTTATTTCGCTCACTGGGGTAGACTGTTCTAGTTCTACGTGCCATGTTTTTAATGGATGTCAGTTATCAGTTAACTCCTGCTTAATTCCCCTCTCCAAGTTCGCCACCGCCTTAACCGGGTATTGAACTCACACTCTTTGGGTCCTGTCACTGGATTTAACTAACGCCTTTATCCACTGTGCAATGTGTCCTTGAGGGCATGGCACGTGGAAGTAGAACAGTCTACCCCAGCGAGCGAAATAAAGGTTTCAGTTCGACATTCCAACCACCTGTAGAAGGTCGGAGTGTACAACGACCGAAACGTTGTGATAAATATGGCGACAAAGATGAGGACAATAATCCTAATAATTTAAATAGTGTACATACTACCTCATCTCACAAATATAGACAGATACAGATTCCTATTACTGCACACCACTTTAAATGACCTAATCTGAGGAAAAATAGAAATCAATTACACCTTGTCACTCCAGTGGGTCTAAAACTGAACGTATGCTGAAAGAAAGGAAACTGAAGCGGTTGTTTGAATTAATTTGCACAAGGGTGTAAAATATCAACAATTAAGAAGACAGAATTAAATGGATTTAAATTTTCGAAGTTCATGAAGACACCGGAAGAAAGTCCCCAAAACAAGAATTGTGACAGAAGAAACTGTTAGCATAGAACTCTACGCTTTCATCTACTTTTCAAATATAATATGGTGAGACCTTACAACCAATCTAGTACTGCGCTTAAATTCATAAAGTCTAGAAACCATAGAGCAAAGTTCATCAGAATAATTACCATGAAAGTATTTCTAGAAAAGGCAAAGGAAAGCTACGTTACAGAAGTGGGAAAGAGACTGAAGGCGATATGCCAGGTCAGGACTAATAAAATTGCAGATTCTTCTTTGAATTTTGGCGTGGAAATCTAAATATAAAGCAGGAACACCAGATCATATGTGGTAGCCATATTCAAATCAAAGTAGACATAAATATGTAAGATATATTCTGACGAGAAAAAATATATAGCATGACTTAATGAACCATCTTTATTAATTGCAGACACATCAGTTGATTCTATATATTTTCCACTTCATGTCAGCTGAAAGAATTAGTCCGGGGAGACACAATGAGTCTCTCTCCTGGAGGTTAGCACCAGCCATACTGATGGAAGGCAAAATGAGTTCTCTCAGACGATTAAAAGAGAGCAGTTTCGTTTTTGAGGCGTTAAAATTAACAAGCATCTCCTTAGCCTATTTAACAACAGATTATAGATCAATTTTTTTTAGATCAGCCGCCAGTTTGATTTTATCGAAACGATCTGACTTACTATTAAAATAGGTGTAAATAGTTTTGTTATCAGCAGAGATACGGAGCTGAGAACTGATATCGTCAGGAAGGTCGTGGATGAAAATTAGGAACAACATATGAAATTTGTCAAGAAGACGCGTCTATTATTGGAATAGAAATAGAAATAACAACGGAGATTGAATTCTGCTTTCGGAATACAATCAAAGAAGCTTATGTTTCGGGAATCACAAGAATTGTTATCTTAATTTTCATTTTCATTTCTAAAAATGAAAATAAAATAAAAGGAGGTGCCAAAATATTAAAAAAATAATATTTTGGCACTTCACTTTTTTTTTGTTTGCTTTTGTTTTTTTTTCATTCATTCTCTCACGATACCATTCTCTCACTCTACCACTCTCTCTCTCCCTCTCTCTCTCTCTCTCTATCTATCTCTCTCTCTCTAACCTTTTTCAGTTTTTATTTGTCGAAATATATCATTTTCCTATTTTCTTTTTTCTTTCCCATTTTCGTCTATATCAGTTATGTGGAAATATATCGTTTTCTTTCTTTTCTTTTCTTTTCTTTCTTTCTTTCTTTCTTTCTTTCTTTCTTTCTTTCTTTTATTCGTTCTTTCCTTTCTTTTTTGCTTGTTTCTTTCATTCGTTTCTTTCTTTGTTTTTTTCTTTCTTTCTTTTTTCTTTCTTTCTTTCATTCTTTCTTTTCTTTCTTTTTTGTTTTTGGTTTATTCGTTTTTTCTTTTGTTTGTTGGTTTTTCTTTCTTTCTTTCTTTCTTTCTTTCTTTCTTTCTTTCATTCGTTCTCCTTTCTTTTGTTTGTTGGTTTATTCTTTCTTTCTTTCTTTCTTTCTTTCTTTCTTTCTTTCTTTCTTTCTTTCTTTCTTATTCTCCCCTATTATTGTAAATTTTTATAATTGAAATATATCCTTTTCTTTCTTTCTTTCTTTCTTTCTTTCTTTCTTTCTTTCTTTTTTCTCGACCCCCCCCAACCCTCAATCATTCAGTTGTAAATTTTCTTTCTTTTGTTCTCACGGTTTTCCATATTCTCGTTTTTTCCCTGCCTTTGCTTTCTCTTCTTATAAAAATCTTAATTTCCTTCTTCATTTTCCTTCATTTTTTTTTAATCTTTTCTCATTTATATCTTCTTCTTTCCTTCTTTCCGCCTTTACTACCATACACCCTTTCTTTCTTCCTTTATATCATCCGCCTTTTCTTCTTTGTCATCGACATCACTTTTTTAAATATCTCATCTTTCATAAAATTAATAACAACATAATTATTCAAGGATCACTGTGGATTGAGTAAAAAGAAATATTCCTAAATCTTTAATATTATCAACTTTTTTGAGATTGAATTCGTCTCAGTTTCTCGGCGAATTTCTGATTCTACGAATATCTTTAAGGGTCGTTGCCAATGTGACCAGTGCTCCAGTAATTATAGGTAAGACCACCATCTTCAACATCCACAATTTTCGTAGCTCGCATGGTTATTATCACTGATTTTTCATACCCGGGAAACAGCCTTTGAATACAGTGATGCTAACTTTATGTACCTCTCTTGAGCCAACATACTGCAGTCACTGATTATTTGAGCGACGTCGGTCTTACCCCTTTGTGCAAATTATACAGGAAAATGTGGAGAGCCATGATTACCTACCCCATTGGGCAAATTAATTGAAACAAAACGAATAATTCCATTGTTATTTACTTTTTATCGTATTTTTCCAATGATACATCACCCAGTGCACATATTATCACTTCGTATGTCCATTCCATGAAGTCGTTCCTTGCAGATTGACCACAGATTCTCGTTTGGATTTAAGTTGAGTTTCCGGGACAGATATGCTCACTGATAAGGCTTGCAAGTCTGATCATGCAGCGTTATAATTTTCGTATGCTTCCTTGGAGTAACGTCAATCGCAGATAAAGACAGTAAGACAACTAATCGACAGTTGAGAAAATAGTGTTTCGGCGCGATGAAATCTGATAAAATCACAGATGATGCAATATTTTTCAAGTCCAAATAAATTTCATCATAAACCCCGAAAATAGATTCATATTACTGCACACCACTTCAAATGACCTTATCTGAGGAAAAAATAGAAATCAATTAAACCCTGTCATTACATTGGGTCTAAAAATGACTGTATGGGGAAAGAAACGAGACTAAAGCGGTTGTTTCAATTAATTTTCACAATGCTGTATGTCTATCTGCAAAGAAAATAATTTTAATTTATAATCCATTAATAAATATTTATTCTTCTTTTGAAATGATCTCTTCGCAACCTTGTCCATGCACACACGCGAGCGCCCGCGCGCACACACACACACACACACAACCACACACACACATATATATTGTTTTAAAATGACGGGCCACCTTTTCTTCAAAAGGAATCTCTTTCGTTCAACATTTCTTCAGAGAGATTCGTTCGAAAAAAAGGGGATATAACTGAGGCGTCCTGAAGAGGCTTGGCACGTGGAACTAGAGCAATCTACCACGGTAGATGAAATAAAGAGTCCAGTTCGAAATTCTAATCACTTGGAGAAGGCAGAAGCGTACGGGGGCGGAGACGTCGTGAATATGGCAATAAAGATGAGCATAACGGGCCGAACAATGTAAATAATTACAATAACTTTTCGCAGAAATATAGACAGACCCTGATGAAGGTAGAAGCGTACGTGGGCCGAAACGTCGTAAATATGGCAATAAAGATGAGCACAACCGTCCGAACAATGTAACTAATGTAAATAATTACAATAGTTCATCTCAGAAATAGAGACAGTAACCCCCTCCCCCCAGCAAAAAAAGCACAAACAATGGACGGTGAACCTGAAAAAGTGCAGCGGTGGTTGGACTAAATAACAAGGACTAAAATAAATTTATTGGTAAAACAATAAGCTCCAAACATTTTATCTGCACCTTCTTTAATTTCCCTATTATACGCTTCACTTTTCGGGCCAGAAATACTAATCTTGCTTGTTATACACACAGCATTAAGGCCGTTGCACTCTCCGGTCTTCTTCGTCCTCATTAACATTCTTCGAATTTCAAAGCAAACACTTTTATTCAATACACGTTTGTTCTCATTGTATTTCTCACCCACGCTTAGGGACTCCCTAAATTATGGACTCTCTAAATTATCAGATAATATTCATCAATCTTATTTACCCTTTATGGCGTTTGTCA
This sequence comes from Acanthosepion pharaonis, assembly GCA_903632075.3. NCBI lineage: Eukaryota > Metazoa > Mollusca > Cephalopoda > Sepiida > Sepiidae > Acanthosepion > Acanthosepion pharaonis. The sequence goes on from CAHIKZ030005136.1 coordinate 1,070,614, forward strand.
GTTTCTTCCACTGAACTAGACCCTCCCAACTGCCAGCGTAATTGATATATGTTAACCAAGGTTTGAAGCCGTTAGGCTATGTGTCTCTTAGATGGAATAAAACATTCAGTTCGAAATAATCATTGCCGAAGAATGATGGTAAACAAAAAAGCGGTGTCAGGAAAAAAAACGTTCCTTTGTTATTCCGTCTTACTACGGCTACATTTATCCATGTTTACCGACATATCATTACTATTTGGATTATTATTTAAAGTCAAAATCTGATTTTTTAAAAATTATATTTGAGTATATAGGTAGATATTTTTTTAAAATGAGTCTACAAGTAAAATATTTCTTGTTCATATTTTACAGGTAAACACTGGTCAGTTTTATGTTTGAATTTGCTGATAAACATTAGTTTATATAAGTGTCTATTGGTAAACATGGACGCATGGCACAGTGGATAAAGGCGTTGGTTAGATCCAGTGACAAGACCCAAGGGTGAGTTCAATTAAGGCAGTGGAGAACTTGCAGAAGGAAATTAATAGGAGATAACTGATAACTGACATCCAAAATAAAGGGTTCAGTTCGACATTCCATCAAGCTGAAGAAGGCCGGAGCGTACAACGGCCGAAACGTTGTAATAAATATGGCGACAAAGATGAAGACTATAGTCCGATTAATGTAAATAGTGGTAAGCATTAATCGATTTTATAATTGTTTATAGGTAAACGCTGGTCAGGTTTATGCTTGAGTTTATAGGTAAACATTAATTGGATTTATACGTGAGTGTATAGATAAAAATTGGTCGAATTCATATATAAACCTACAGGTAGACATTGGTTGACTAATAGTAAGTCTTGGTCGAATTTATAATTGTGTATATAGGTAAACATTGGTAAGTTTATGTGTGTGTTTTATGTACACGTTAGCTGAATTTATAATTTAGTCTATGAGCTTCAATACGGACAGTAGCCACATCTAAGGTAATTAAATTTATGAAATGTATTTCATTATCACGTTTAATGACACGTGGCTGAGTGGGTAGAATATTCGCTTTCTGACCATGAGACCCGGAAAAAATTCTATTCGAAATTCCAGAATAGTTACTGAGTACGAAGAAAAACACCTGTAGAAGGCTGCTGTGTAAAAATGCTGAAACGTTGCTGGGTATAATATTCAAGATGTTCATGTTGGTTCGATTAGCTAGGCATTATACGCCTGGTTCGAATAACTAGGTATTATACGTCTGGTTTGAATAGCTTGGCATTGTACGCCTGGTTCGAATAGATAGGCATTATACGCCTGGTTTGAATAGCTTGGCATTGTAGGCCTGGTTCGAATAGCTAGGCATTGTAGGCCTGGTTCGAATAGCTAGGCATTATACGCCTGGTTCGAATAGCTAGGTATTGTAGGTCTGGTTCGAATAGCTAGGCATTATACGCCTGGTTCGAATAGCTAGGCATTGTACGTCTGGTTCAAATAGGTTGACATTGTACGCCTGGTTCGATTAGCAAGGCATTGTACGCCTGGTCCGAATAGCTCGACATTATACGCCTGGTTCGAATAACTAGGCATTGTACGCCTGGTTCGAATAGCTAGACATTATACGCCTGGTTCGAAAAGTTAGTCATTGTACACCTGGTTCGAATAGCTAGGCATTGTACGCCTGGTTCAAATAGCTAGGCATTATGCTCTTGGTTATTCGAATCCTATTCCCTTACATAATTCTGATGAAAACTTTATTTCTCTTTTAGTGATAATATGGGCATCCACGTAGACAGGGAAGAGGTGGCTTTATCTCAATCTCTATGTTTCTATTTGATAGACCAGCGGATGGTTCGTCTTGAAGTTCATTCTTCGTCCTTTTAAGCGACACCCACTTTAACAGAAATGGATTGCGAAATAAAGACATTTTTGGAGATAAAGTGGCAACAAAACCGGAAATAGTGTATATCCGAGTCCGGGTTTATATTAAGTCATGCTTGTGATCGGGCAGCGTGTCTGTCGAGCGGTTTCGTAGCTTCGAATTTTCAATTGCTACAACGTCGTGATGAATAAATGTGCGTAGAGCTGCTAGGGGGAAGAGCTGGCATAGCTGATGTTGACTCGTTACCTACCTACATACATGGGCGAGTAGGCGTAGCCCTGATTAAAACATTTATGTATAATATGCAAAACAGGGTTTCGTATCCTTATTTCTCGACGTGGCGTTTGTCTTTCATCGTGACATTGTGAGCATGCATCGGGTCTTTCCCCAGAGTTTCGGATTGCAACGTGAGGGTAATCATTGGGCGGTCCGTAGAAAGCTTGGGCAAGGGTTGTTGTGTATATTTACATTTTTTGAGGAGCTGATTTTTAATTCTCATTTTTGATTTCAGGTTTTGGAGTTTGCTGATACCATATTTGTCTTTTTTTCTGACTGCCGATTATGTACAAGCAGCAAAAATCTTTTTATCTTTATTTATATTGACGTTTCCTTGATATTTTTCATTTTCTTATTCGTGTTCTTTGAAACAGTCATGCATTTAGTTTTGTGCTTCTAGCCATTGTTGCTGTAATAATTATTTTTCTTTAGACAAATCCTGAAGAAGATAGGAGCTTAAAAGGACCGAAAAGTCGTGAGTATGGCAATAAAGATAAGGACAACAGTTTGAATAAAGTAAATAATGTAAATAGTTACAATACATCATCTCAGAAATATAGACAGATCCTGAAGAAGGCCGGGCGTATAATGGCCGAAACGTCGGGAATATGGCGATAAAGATGTGGACAACATTCCGAACAAAGTAACTAATGTAAATAATTACTATACATCATCTCAGAAATATAGACATATACTGGAGAAAGCCGGGCGTACAACGGCCGAAACGTCGGGAATATGGCGATAAAGATGAGAACAACAGTCCGAACAAAGTAAATAATGTAAATAACTACATCATCTCAGAAATATAGACAGATCCTGAAGAAGGCCGGGCGTACAACGGCCGAAACGTCGGGAATATGGCGATAAAGATGAGGACAACAGTTCAGACAAGGTAAATAATGTAAATAAAAAATAAAAAAAATCTTCCTCTTGTGTGTTGATGATTAGTGTTAATTGTATTTTTCATTTTTCTCACTATTTATATTGACATTTCTTTTATATTTTTCTTTTTTCTTATTCGTGTTATTTGAAACAAGAATTTAGTTTTGTACTTCCTGCTATTTTTGCTGTAATAATTACTTGTCTATGTGCGTTCAAAAAAAATTGAATAAAATGAACTTTTTTTTCGTTCGTCGCAGCCCTGTTCATTGAGGCAAGTCGATTTGGGAACTGTGATATTCAACTCAATTGTCCTGGGTAAGACGATAAACTACATCCGCGTCCTGGGTAAGACGATAAACTACATCCGTGTCCTGGGTAAAACGATAAACTACATCCGTGTCCTGGGTAAGACGATAAACTACATTCGCGTCCTGGGTAAGAGGATAAACTACATCGAACAGCAAGGACTCTGATCAGGAGGTTTTGAGGAGTTTGAAAACACCTCTTGATTTCTGGTGTTCCCAGGTCCATTTTGACCAGGGGTGGTAGCACCTGTTAGGGTTCTATCTATAGGCAAACTGGGGTCAATACACTATGAAAGTATAAAAATAGGTTTTAACACCAGCAATACATTTTGAAAAAGTATTAACAGCAGTACATTTTGGAAATAAAAAATATTACCAGCAATAAAAATCTTGTCGGCATTAATAACCCATTGAGGTTGATATGCCGTAAAACAAAACAAGCAAAACCAATTTCTTGCACAGAGATTTTAAAAATTACATATTTTAGTTAGAGGAAAGGGATCCTTTTAGAATCTAAGTTATACCAGGGGAATATTTTGTTAAAGATTGCAATGAGCCCAACAAACATTGACGAGTTAGAGCCGCCACTGATAAATATATATATATATATATATATATATATATATATATATATATATATATATATATATATTTATTTATTTATTTATGACCAGCAATACATTTTTGGAAAAAATGTTACCATTGAGTAGTAAAAATATTGTCGGCGTTAAATAACCCATTGAGTTTGATATGCCGTAAAACAACCAATCCAAATCAATATATAATTAAATAGCTAGCTAGCTAGCTAGCTAGCTAGATAGATAGATAGACAGACAATGAACAAAATGATATATACAGGGTTTCTGAAAAGTTGCATTACCTTTGAAAAATCTTGAGGTTGATATGTCGTAAAACAAAACAAGCCAAATCAATATATAGATAGATAGATAGATAGAAAGAAAGAAAGAAAGAAAATATTAATAGCAATAAAAAATTTGTCGACATTAGGTGTTGATATGCCGTAAAACAAAACAAGCGAAACCTAAAGACGGGATTTGACAGGTAAATAACGACAGAAAATAGATTTTTTTCCAGATCCTTACCGTTTTTTTTTAGAAAATAAATTTGAAGATTAAGTTTAAGTTCAAAATCGTAGCGTTGCAATTTAATTCCGCTGATTATTGAAAACACAGCCTTATGAAATTTATAATTTACTGAAACTTTACAAATTTTAGATGAGCAACATGCATGCTACATTCACATTATTACTAAATCATTTCATCGTTAAATAAGACCTTCATTTGCTTCAAAGGGAAATTCTACAGAACAATTTAGCTGTATTATGATGTAAAATGTCATATGCTGTAGTATCCATTTTCAATAAACAATGCAAATTTCAAACATTTTCTCTTATAATTTGTACCCAACAGTTTTATGGAGTTATATACACTTTTATCTATTTTTTATTTTATTATTTATTATCTATTAAATGAGCTAACATATCTTATTCATTGAGTAGCCTTTATTGTAATTTTTTACAATTTTTAATGTTTGATAAGAACAGAACAAATTCGATAAGATACATTAATAAAAAATGGAGATTTTGCTTATGATGATTCATAATTAGAAGTCTAGTTTGAATATATTTTCCATTCCCTATATCTAATACAAAAGATGTCAACTTTATTTGGATCTATTCTTGGAATAGTCAAATTCTGATGTAAGTTTGTATGCAAACACCTGCGGAAATTAGGTATTTCTGTCCATTTCCTCAGACGATCCTTAATAAGAAAATGCTCAAGAATTGTTAAAAGCTATGAATCTAATTTTTGGTGGCCATACGTATTACATCAATATTCAGCTTTCACGCCGAGTGCAATGTTGATTTTCTAAAAGAAATGAAAAATCAACCTACCCATCTGTGTTCAGATGACGCGAGATATCTTCTGAAAGAATTCACATATTTCCCACTTCTTCTGTTTGTTCCACGGTCTTCAGGAACGAATGATTGTCGTATTGGCAAGAGGAAAATTTGCTGTACCATAATTTCGATTCATTTTAGAATCGAAAGCAACTACAAATATCACTGCTATCAAGTTATCAGTAAGGAAACGCTAGGGACAAATGTAAGAACAGAAATTGGTTATTAGGATCGAAGCGGATTCTTCTTCTTTTACGTGCTGTCATCCTTCTGCATAATAACAATCTAAACGCACTGGTGGTTTACTGATACGAACCTGTAAAAGGAAAAAGAGAGCACTCGACAAAAAACCAAAAAAAACAAAGCAAAAAAAACAAAAACAAAAACAAAAAACAGCTCTAATATATTACATGTAACAGCAAAATTGTCCAAATTGCGTAACAACATAATTGTCCCTCCCACAAAATGTTTAATATCTAAAATTAAAAACTCACTAAACTAACTGTGTGCGTGTGTGAAATTCATCAAGGAAGGCGCCGTCATACTTTCTAACCCAAGTACTTTCGACCTTTTCCAAGATCATCTTCAGGGGTATATTACAAATACAAACTTATTGTAACTGCGATAACTGCGTGGCCGAGTGGTTAGAATGTTCGCCTTCTGACCATGAGACCCTGATTCGAATCTCACCATGGTCGATTTGACAGGAGTAGATCCAAGCGTGCGACATCTTTGGAATGTGCCTGAAACAATACCACGGGTTGACCCAAGCCTTGTAACTGAAATTCGCTAGACGGAAGCATTGGGACCGTCGATAGTCACAAGTTATCGTAGCTGAGGGTTTGAACATGCTGGCCTTGTTTAAATTGTTGTTCACCATATATAACACGCTCTTTCCCAGAAACTCTAACTCAGCATAGTTACAATATAAACCACAGGTGTTGAATAAACACAAATGCTCCTGAGCAAGCGTCTGCAGTAGGGATTGGCTAGCCGTCCTAAAATGGACGGGCATCCTTAAATACGAGTGGCCAGCTATAATATATTCTTAATAAACCTTGTTGAGATTTGGATAGTTGGTTGGTCCACGGGTGTTTTGGTTATTGTCATGGCACACTGATGGGACTTCTGCTCCCAGATGCTATGGACGTTAAAATTGCACACACGAATATAAGAAAGAGAATGTTACATTTTATTTACATCTGTCTGCCACTATCTTTTTTCATTCTTATGAGCCTATGTCAGAGTACAAAAACATTTTGTCAAAGTACTATCGCGTCAACAAACATAACCTATACACACTACTACCCGGGTCGGTATATTTTCTCTCTTGTAAAATAAAAGGAGAATAATTTTATTTAATTTTATTTTTGCAATCCATTCACTTACTATTTTCATTGTTTGTTTGTTTGTTTGTTTGTTTCTTTCCTTCCTTCTTTCTTTCTTTCTTTCTTTCTTTCTTTCTTTCTTTTTTTTTTTCTTTTTTTCTTTTTTCTTTTTTCTTTCTTTCTATTTTTCTTTATTTCCTTCCTTCCTTCTTTCTTTCTTTCTTTCTTTCTTTTTTCTTTCTTTCTTTCTTTCTTCCTATTTCCTTTTATAATTAAAATATTCTTTCTTTTTTTTTTTCTTTCCTTTTCCTCCTTTCTTTTTTTTCTTTCTTTCTTTCTTTCTTTTTTTTTTCTTTCTTTCTTTCTTTCTTTATTCTCCCCTTCTTTCTTTATTATCAACTTTTTATAATTAAAATATATCCTTTTTTTCTTTCTTTCTTTTCTTTTTTTTCTTTCTTTCTTTCTTTCTTTCTTTCTTTTTCTTTTCTTTCTTTCTTTTTCTTTCTTTTCTTTCTTTCTTTCTTTCTTTCTTTCTTTCTTTTTTTCTTTCTTTCTTTCTTTCTTTCCTTCCTTCCTTTTCTTTCTTTTCTTTTCTTTCCTTCTTTCTTCTTTCTTTCTTTCTTTTTTTTTCTTTCTTTCTTTTTTTTTTCTTTCTTTCTTTTTCTTTTCTTTCTTTCTTTCTTTTCTTTTCTTTCTTTCTTTCTTTTTTCTATTTCCTTTCTTTTCTTTCTTTTTTTTTCTTTCTTTCCTTCCTCCTTTCTTTCTTTCTTTCTTTTCTTTTTTTTTTTCTTTCTTTCTTTCTTTCTTTCCTTTCCTTTCCTTTCCTTCCTTCCTTCCTTCTTTCTTTTCTTTCTTTTCTTCCTTCTTTCTCTATTTCCTTCTTTCTTTCTTTTTTCTTTCCTTTCTTTCTTTCTTTCTTTCTTTCTTTCTTTCCTTCCTTCCTTCTTTCTTTCTTTCTTTCTTTTCTTCCTTCTTTCTTTATTTCCTTCTTTCTTTCTTTTTTCTTTCCTTCCTCCTTTCTTTCTTTCTTTCCTTTTTTTTCTTTTTTTTTCTTTTTCTTCCTTCTTTTTTCTTTCTTTCTTTCTTTCTTTTTCTTTCTTTCTTTCTTTCTTTTCTTTTCTTTCTCTTTCCCCTTCCTTCCTTCTTTTTTTCTTTCTTTTTTCCTTCTTAAAATATATCCTTTTTCTTTTTTTTTCTTTCTTTCTTTCTTTCTTTCTTTCTTTCTTTCTTTCTTTTCTTTCTTTTCTTTCTTTCTTTTTTTTCTTTCTTTTTTTTTTCTTCCTTTCTTTTTCTTTCCTCCTTTTTCTTTCTTTCTTTCTTTTTTTCTTTTTCTTTCTTTCTTTCTTTCTTATTCTCCCCTATTATAATCAATTTTTATAATTCAAATATACCCTTTGCTTTTTTCCTTCCTTCCTTCCTTCCTTCCTTCCTTCCTTCCTTCCTTCCTTCCTTCCTTTCTTTCTTTCTTTCTTAATAGCTTAAAGCTACATAATTTTGAAACACTAGTTCCCATATATCACCAAAGTTAAACAACATCGAGCCTGGTCAGTATCAAAATGAGTAACCTCTTGGAAATACCAGGTGCTGTAAGCTTCGATGTAGGGGCAGTGTAATGGTTAATGGTCAGGAGAGCCTGGTTCGAAATTCAGTTGGGTTCGTTTTATTCATTTACGCGTAAATATTCTTGGGAAAGGTATGTATCCGCGTCTTCTCTCCCAACTATGGGTTAATTAGTAAGATTTGTATCGCTAAATCATTATTATATAACCCGGAAAATCGTACAATCTAAAAACATTTTCTGGCTTTAAATAGCATGCAAAGGGTGGATAAGCCGTAAAAAACGAATTAATCAGTCAAAAGAGATATACATGTATTTTTCTCACCCCCCAGAGAGTCTATTTCTTTCTGTTTATCCATAACTCAGTGTTTTTACCTATATGATATATCTTTCGCTTTCTCTCTCTCAATTTCTTGTAATTTCTACATCATTTTATCTGTCTAAGCATGACAACATCGAGACAGACTTTTATATTCAATGTATTATGAAATGAAATGATTCATTGTAACGTTTAAAACGATTTGTTTTCTGGCTTTTCCTGAAACATATTCAATAGTGTTTTCTGCTCTGACAAACACATACGCAAGCAGAAATAAAGACACACACGGACACACACACACACAGACACAAGGAGAGAGAGAGAGAGAGAGAGTGAGAGGGAGAGAGAGAACGAGAGAGACAAACACACACAAACAATTGCACTGTTTGTGACTCAAAGATAAAGAAAAAATAATGACACGTGTATATTTAATGTTTTCAAAGATAAATCTTCTTAAAATAAAAAAATACATCTGCTGTTGGATTACTACGCATTTACGAACATACATAGATATGTATTTACGCTATGTAGATACAAGTAGCTCTATGCACAAACACATACATATATATATATATATACACGTACGTATATATGATTAGTTATGACATTTTCAGCATATATATCAGCATACATATAATTTTTTTAACTGGTTGAATATACATATATATATATATATATATATATATATATATATATATATATATATATATATATATATATATATGACCAAACATAATTGTGATTGCACAGATTCACTTAAAATCACAATAAATATCTTATTTTTCTCTCTCATTTTTTGCTTTCTCCACCTTACACCCCACCCTATATATATATATATATATATATATATATATATATATATATATATATATATATATATATATGTATGTGTGTGTGTGTGTTTGTGAGAGAGAGAGAGAGAGAGAGAGAAATCATGCTTAAAATTCAGTTTTTTGGAAATAAATCTTTCTTAAGTAAAATATATCTATGAAATATCTAGATATTTACATGTCTAGATACCAAAAGATTGTATGGTACATGGTTTAGTAAGAAGGAATATATATATATATATATATATATATATATATATATATATATATATATATATATATTGATGAAATTGTAAGACAAAATGGAAAAAAGTTTATTTGTGACGCGTTTCATTCATTAGGACTTTATCGGACTGGGTTTGTTGACGTTGTTGTGACTACACATTCGCATGAACGAGAGACACTGGTAGTTTCATATTGTTTAAAGAAATGTTTGCAACCTAGCCCAATTCATCTATATCAATTTTCTTTTTCTTTCCATCATCTTTGTTTTTAAATATCTCACATTATGACAACAAAAAATCTGCCAAGAATGGTCAAAGGTTGTAAAAACCTGGAGGTGCATTTATTATGGCTTAAACCACTTTCTAGACATTTTCATCTTTGTGAATCATTATCTGTTTTGATTAGAGTAGCATCTTTTTTTTCATCTCAAAATTGTGGTCAGTTTCGTCATGGTGAACAACCAATGCGTGTTGTGTGTTGGTTTTGAAAATGTCCCGTTTGTGTTAATATAGTCTTTTGTTTAACCTTCTTGAGGTTTCCCCAATGTATTTTTTCTGGCAATCTTTGCAGTCATAAAGTAAATTTGTCCTTCATGTTTTGGCTTGTTTTGTTTTGTATTGATTAAGTCTTTTATAACAATAAAATATTTAATCAATAAAAAGCAAAACAAGGTGCAGTTGTGACAAATTTTATGTTGATTTAAGATAAATTCTTTTCGGTTGTAGTTGTGGTAGAGTTTGTGGTTAGAACAATATATATTTTTGATTCGTTGAATTGTCAAAATGACAGCTCTTCTATTTTGGAATATTTTATTAGTCTTTTGTTTCGCATTGAATATGAAATAGGGCATTGAAGGTTCTTGAAAGTACTTTCAATATATTTCTCCTCTTCGTGTAAATATTGAGGGCTGCACATTCGAAGTGCTCTTAAATAGAATCCAATGATCATTCCGGATTTTATTTTGTTATTTTAGGCTGCTGTCATCTCGGTGTAAGAAAGGTAAAGTATTGTTTTTCCCCTTTCGTATGTAAATTCTGTTACATGTTCGAGAAATTCAAAAAAATACGTGCCATCATTCCACTGAGAGTTGATACCATTGGTAATTCAAATTTTTGTTTGTAAAAATTGTTATTAAATGTAAAATGTGGACAAGACGGCAAATTTGTATTATTTTAGCTATTGTTAGTGATTGTTAGATGGTTTTTAAAGAGATTTAAGCATTTTAAAATGAAACAATTTAAATGCAATGTCAATCGCTATCTACTGACTTCCTGGTTACACTTTTCTCTTTCCGCTCATTATTAATGTTTTCGTTCTTAATTCTTCGACAGCCTGTAATCCCTTGTGTCTTAGTGGCTTTACTGCCTTGCATGGTGTGATAACGATTTCAAAATATTGATTGGGATTACCATATTTTGTTTGCTAGCGGACTTCTCTTAACATTGTAGAAGGCAATATAAAAAGAAAGGGTACAAAACCCTCCTTCTTTTCTTTCTGTCTTCAACCATTGTAGTAACAAGACGTATCTCGTTTCCCTCTCTGGAAACCCTTTACCTCCCAGGCGAACCACACCCCTATTCCTATGTAATCATTTATTTGGCACGGAAGACCAGGTTTTATTTATCTATTTATTTTTAACAATAGCAATAATCATAATAATCGATCTAATGAATATTTGACGGGCTACAGCCACCACGTTGAAACACCGGTCTCCGTACGTTCACCGAAGTTAAAAACGTCGATCCTCACCAGTATCTGGATGGGTAACCGCTTAGGAATATTCGGTGCTGTAAGATTGGATGTGAGGATGGTGTTATGAATAATGGTTCGGAATTGTTAATCGGCAAGCCGAGTTCAAATTCTAGTTGGGTCCTTTATATTCACTTACACGCAAATACACTTGGGAAAGGCATGAATCCATCTCTTTTCCCTTACCAGATACGTGTTAATTAGAAAGACTTGTGTCACTAAAACCGTTATTATGTCTAAAAATAAAAATTGAAAAAAATAAAATATTTCAAATGATAAATTTAAAATTTAATAATAAATACCGTAATTCTCCATGTATAAAACGCCTTCATCCATAATAAGCATACCTAAAATTGATCTGTGAGTGTGGGAAAATGCTTCTACTCATGCATAATACGCACCCCTTGTTTTGTAATTAAACCCTATAAATTGTACCTCTCTAATTTCATTATGGCTAACGTTTCCTACTCTTATTCAAGGTGTAATTGAAGATATTTGTCAAAACTTCCGATCATCACATTCTAAAAGGAAACGGAAGTACCTATATTGTGCCTACTGCGCAGACTCATTAACCTGTTTTTGTTCGATAAAATGTGCAGTCTACCGGATCTGTATGTAGTTTTTTTCACAAAAAAAAATGTTTTAAACATAGAATAATATTTTTCTAATTTAGTTTTATGATAATTCTTATTTTATTTTACATTTATAAGTATTTTTAGGTACATATGATTGTATTTGACATACTTATGGGGTCGAAATCGACGAATCTTAGTATCAAATTGTTGTATGTTTGTGACAATTCTGTTCCATTATATATTTTTTATAATTGTTTTAATTTTTTATAACTTTCGGTTGAGCAGCTTAATCTGAATATAAAACCCGGCATGACAGAGTGGGCCAATATCTGCACTGGAAAATCTGCAACTTCTACAGGAAGGAAACTGAAAGAAACTGGTATGAACACCACCCAGACCCGGTTACGGAGATAGGACCTGTTACAATTCTATGGGACTACACAATACACACTGACAGAACAATCAAGGCCAACCGCCCAGATATTGTTATTAAAGACCACAAAAAAAAACGGTGCCTCCTTATTGATATGGCAGTCCCTGCTGACTGCAATGTATCTTTGAAGATATTCAAAAAGTTCTCAAAATACAAGGACCTTGAAATAGAAATCTCGAAAATGTGGCATATGGGAACATCAACAATCCCTGTTGTAGTTGGAGCCCTAGGACTGGTTGAATTGATGGGATTCCTGGAAGTCCATGCCTCAAGGAGATACAAAAAAGTGTTCTGACAAGTACAGCCCACACTTTACGAAGGGCTTTATCTATGTAATTTTTTTTTTTTTTTGTCAGTGGAAAGTGTCATGACGCGATTTCTAACCTTAGGTCCCTGGGCGAGACCCGGAAAGAAATGTGTAAACGCCAGAAATCAAAGAAAATAAAAATAATGATAATAATTATTATTATTATTAATTTGAAGATGATGTGTTTAATCTGATGTCTAAACTAAAGAAAAATAATGAAATCTTAGTCAAATGCTTTTAGTATCGACATATACGAGCAACTCCATGTTTAGTGGCTCCGAGATCGTTACCAGTGAGGACTTCAGCCGAGAGACAGTATCTGCAGTCAGTGTCTATCGTTTACAAGCAAAATCTACGCCTGGGAGAGAACGGCTGGCAGTATATTCAGGGCAATGATAACGTAGCATCCCTGATCGGAGCGGTGGTGGGGGCAGCTTCCAAGGCTGAGACCAAAGGCCAGGGAGGAGAGTTCCACCCCCGGTGGATTCAATGGACAAGTGTCTATGATCAAAGTGAGCCTTCAAACTCGGTGGATTTTATTAAGGATCTATAAATATATAGTAGGAGCGCCAGACTATATGTGAAAGAAACGGTCTAAGGATGGACAAATGGTAGACTTGTAGATATGTAAGATAGATTCTGGCGAAAAAAAATGCCTCGCACGACATGGAACCAAATATGCCAGGAGCAGGCTTAGCAAACAACTCGATATAATCTTTCCAATTCATGCCAGTAGAAAATGTTAGTCAGAGAAGGCGCAATGTGTCACTCTTTTGGAGGCTAGCATCAGCCAAGCTCATGGAAAGCAGAAATGTTTCTCTCAGACGATTAATAGAGATTTTCTCAATAAGTGTGGGTTTGTAGTCATTTAGGACGAATGTTCTCGCCTCCGTTCAGTAACATAAGTTGAATATATCTCTCTATTCAACACAAGAAAATGAGACAACGCCGCTATAAACTGGACTTTTGTTGTAACAAACAAGTACCCTGATACCATTTTCCAAAGAAACATATTGGCAGTAGACTTTTGCAATTACGGTAGAAGGTTAGTCGCTTTTTGAAGAATGGATTATTCTCTCCTTTCTTGAGCTATGTTCCACTTGGTTATCTCTGTAAATATATATGTGTTGAATTTGAAATTTTTTAAATATTCAAGATACGCTGTTTGCATGAACATAAATACATTGGGTGTTTGTAAGATAAAGAAAAGATAAACAGACATTATTTCAGCTCTTTAATTTACACATTTATATGTTAGGTTTCTTTAAGCCAGGATGAAAAAAACCCTGAGTTCAATGAAGATCCTTATCAGATGCGTCCTAATGAGTAGGCTAAGACGAGTTAACATCTTCAAACTCAAACGTCTCCGAAGACACCTACGTCCTGAATAGTATTTGTAAGAATACGTTAAACAGAATTATTTGCTTTAATTTCACAGTACTCTTCGAGCGTCCTGAGTAAGACGTTAAACTACGTCCAGCAGCAAGACCTCTGATCAGGAGGTTTTGTGGTGCGCTGAACCACCTATAAGTTGCTGGTGTTCCCAGGTCCATCCTGACCTGGGGTGGTAGCACCTGTTAGGGTCCCAGCTATAGGCAAATAGTTAACTATTACCAGCAATACTTCTTTGAAAAAAAAATATTACCAGCAATACATTTTTGAAGGAAATATATTAGCAGAAACAGATTTTTGACAAAACAATATATTACCAACAATAAAAATTTTTGTCGACATTAAATAACCCATTGAGGTTGATATGCCGTAAAACAAAATAAATCAAACCAATCTAAACCAAAGAATACATATTTTATTTATACGAATCTATCCTAAAAATGTTGTCGGCATTAAATAACCCATTGAGGTTAATATGCCGTAAAACAAAATAAACCAAACCAATCTAATCCAAAGAATACATACTCTATTCATAGGAATCTATCCTAAACTCTATAGTAATTAATTTTGCGAATGAACATGCTTATAAAGATTCGTAAATTTCAAGATTGGTTATTCGTAAATTTTCGCTTGAGGATGAAACAGGGCTTGATACTTTAACTCAATTTAATTTTGATAATTATATTGAGATTTTCGGCTCTCGTTTTTGAAACATGAGAACTCTTATGTAGCGAAGGAATCATATTTTTTTTATATATATATATATATATATATATATATATATATATATATATATATATATATATAGGCATCATTTCTTCAGGCATGTTTGGTTAAATAATTTAGGCTTAATATGCCTATTTTAATTTTAATCCTTTCCAGTCAACGAATTAATTTCTTGGTGGCTGTAGAAAATTGGTTAAGAAAATACCAAAATTTTCTTTCAAATATTTTTTTATTTTTCCTATTATTTTCAATTTCATCTGAAACCATCTTCGGGGTGGGGAGGGGACAGGCAAAATATCTGTGGGTGTGTATAGCGTACCTCCTTAAATTCAAAATATTTTTTCAGTCAACCGTGATCGATCAATGAATGCCGAATATTCTCTTCCAAGAAACGGCTAATATTGCAATTATCATTAGAAATAAAGAGAACACATACTACACTTTGATTTTAGCTCGATGTAGGGAATGTAGGAAAGCACTGGTTGATCGGTCAATGAATGTTTCCTTACAAGAAACGGCTAATATTAGCGTACCTCCCTCACATAAATATAAATAATATCACTAAATCTATACATTAAGATTTGGTCATCCCTTATATAAAACTGATCATCTCTACAAATTTGTTAATATATCGGTACCATTAGGATATTTAGAGAGAGATAGGTAATACCCCCACTTGAAGAAAGAAAATTCGTATGTTTTGTATGAACAAATTGTGTCTCTTTTACTTTCTTTCATATATTCTGATATATATATATATATATATATATATATATATATATATATATATATATATATATATATATATATATATAATAAAAAAGGCTTAAACACTAATATATTATATTCTTACTCTGTCCTGGATATTGAGTTCTATCTGGATTCTATCCTCTTGGAAATTTATATATATGTATGTATGTATATATATTTATATATTTCATGTATATATATATATATATATATATATATATATATATATATATATATATATATATATATATATGTGTGTGTGTGTGTGTGTGTGTGTGTGTGTTACCATTAATATTTATTATATATATATATATATATATATATATATATATATATATATAGCATATTTTCATCCAAGCATATTTGGTTAAATAATTTAGACGTATTATGCCTACTTATTTTAGTTTTAATCCTTTCAAGTCCAAAATTTTCTTTCAAATAATTTTTACTTTCTCAAGTACTTTCAATCTAATCTGCGACCATCTTCAGAGGGTTAAACTATCGATGGATGTGTACACAATAGTAGTATTTTTCACCGTTCGTTTACAACGTTTCAAATTCAAAATCTTTTTCTCCCAATTATGCAAGGGGAGATAACTTCTGTAATTAAAAAATAGTGAAACTGATATAAGACGAGAACAAAAACCTTTTGATGAAAGCTTGTGAAAACAGAAAGTACTCATATATTTGAAAATATATAAATTATGAAATAATTTGAAATCCGTAAAATACTTTGTCTTTAAGTCTCTTACACACTGCATCCCCCTTTATCTATATGTCTTTCTATATATGTCAATTTGTGCGTGTGTATCTTTGTGCGTACATGTATGTGTATAGCAAAAGAGAGAATGATAGCGTGTTTGTGAGTGTGTGGACATAGGAATCAACATCGTATTGCGACAATCCTTTTCATGTTTTAATGTGATTTACGAAGCGTTGAATTAATCATCACTATGATTACGTGTTGATGCTTCACTCTGTCTCTATATAATGTTCTCCTTTTTGCCTACGTAAAATCGGTCGAGTAAGCTTGATATGAACAACTTCTAATAAACGTAAATGCTTAGTCAAGGGAGCTTTGTGCAGTACCCTAAACGCTTCGTCAGAATATTACAAAGCGCAACCCGAGTTGTTCACCAAATGTAGCCCAATCGATGACTCACAAACCGACAGAGCCAACGGAATATCGTTGTCTTATATGATTAGGTACGTGTTGTCTAATCCGTGCAAGCAGAAGGAGAAATCTCGTTATTATTTGTGTCACATGGATGGGTCGTGAGTGCAAATTTATTTCTGTTTTTGTACTCACTAACAGCTTATCTACATCGATTTATTGTTTTACTAATAAAATTATTTCAGTCATGGCACCTTATTTGTACCCCATGCACTTTTTCAGTTTCCCCGTTCATTGTTTTTTATTTGTCTGTATTGTGAATGATTTATGTTATTTACTTTGTCCTCATCTTTATTGCCATATTCACGACGTCTCGGCCCTCGTACGCTCCTGACTTCTTCAGGGTCTGTCTATATTTCTGAGTTGAGGTATTGCAATTATTTAAAATATTTACATTGTTCGGATTGTTGTCCGCATCTTTGTTGCAATATTCACGACGTTTCGACCGTTGTACGTTCCGGCCTTCTTCAGGTGATAGGAATTTCGAACTGAACCCATTATTTCGTTCACCGGGGTAGATTGTTCTAGTTCTACGTGACATGCCTCTTCTAGATGTCTGAATTATATACCCCTTTTTTTCTAACGAATTTCTCTGAAGAAGTGTTGGGGGAAAGAGGTTCTTTTTAAAGAAAAGGATTGTGCTCCGTCATTTTTAAAAACATATATATATATATATATATATATATATGTTTGTTTGCGTGCCTGTTTGTGTACGGAGGAGGTTGCAAATAGGGCATTTGAAGAGAGGAATATATATTTATTAATGGATTATAAAGTAAAATGATATTATTTGGAGATAGACATACACCCTTGTGCAAATTAATCGAAACAACCGCTTTAGTTTCCTTTCTTTCACCATACGTTCAGTTTTGTACCCACTACAGTGACAGGGCGTAATCAATTTCTATTTTTTCCTCAAATAAGGTCATTTGCAGTGGCGTGCAGTAATATGAATCTAATTTTGGGATGTATGATGAAAATTGTTTGGTGATTGCATCAGATTTTTCTCACGCCCAGACACTAATGTTTCGACTGTCGATTAGTTGTCCTACGACCATTGTCTGCGATGGATGTTACTCCAAGGATGCGTAATTGAAGGTGTGTGCATGTATGTGTGTGCGTGTATATATGTGTGTGTGTTTGGACCAAAAAGCTTACCACAGTGTAGGCGATCAGGCGTGTAGATCACCAGACAAAATAGGTAACTTGGACAAATGGTCTACAATGATGGTGCCAAATTATAATTAGCACTTTCTGGTTTGCTAGGTTAAAGGTCACTGAGAGAGTAGGTAACTTGTACCAGCATAATTTTCTTGGAACAGCTGTTTTCATTTGGGATTGTATTTCTGATACCAACATCGGTTCTCATGATCCGAATTAACTGAATTAAGACCAGTCAGTATCATCTCTCGAATATTGTATAAAATTATACTAGGAGACGGACGAAGTCATACAGGTCGTAGTCTTGTGCAAGATAACGATCGGCCAGACTTGTCAGCGTTTACCCTGAAGACAACAAGTGTGAGGTGTTGTGATTACCAAACCAATTGGTTGAAATCTTATCTATCTAGAGCTTGAGGTAAATGTCTGAATATAACACCCGATAATATTAACCGACGAGTATAGAAGATCTTTTACAATAGTATGGCAAAATTTAATATATATATATATGTCGGAAGGAGTAAAACGTCTAACTGATAGAAAATATAGCAATCATCGGTTCAGTCTTGTTATGCAGGAAACCCTCGGCATTCATTGATCTTAGATAGACAGAGAGTCAGTTAGCGTTACTGTCGGTGGACACTTATAAAAATCTTTTTCTTAAAACAGTTCTTTTCAGGAAATTAAGCAACTCATGTCCAATGACTGTTATAGTTCTTTTTAGTACCGATAGGAGTTTCCTTCTAAATCTTTTTTCTTCGTTAGTGTGGATTATATCTTTATTTTCTCTTCTAGTTACATGTGCAACTCATTTTTGTTGTTGCTGCAGTTGGACGTATTAGAGAGATGTATTTTCTTTATTTGGTAAAAATCTTTGGAATTTTTAAATGTTTTTTATAATCATATCACCCCAAGCAAAAATAGCAAAGTCCCTAAGACAAAAGGTATTACTAAGTTGTCATCCCTGGTATCTGATATGAATTTCTGTGATGAAGAGTTATCGTTATTCTTATTATTTGCAGTCAGACAATAAGAACATTTTTTTTAATCTTCGCAGTTCTAGTTTCTGTTCCAGAGGTTTAAAGCGTTAGTTCGGGAATTTGATCTATCGTAATTATGAGTTCAATCCCCGGTCCGGGTAGTAGAGACTCAGACTGTAGAAGTAAGGCGATCTATAACTGAGCAGTACTAAAAAAAAAGATCTCTGCTCGGTGTGTAGCGTTCAGCGAACCCACAAAGAATATATGTTTTTCACAAAATTATAGAAAATATGGTATAAATATCAATAAATGTTTTCTGTCAGACAATATGAAAACATTTAGATTAAATTAAGCCCAGAAATTTCAGTTTGGATGATCAATATTTGAAAGACAGAAAGAGGGAGAAGTTTAATTGGCCTTAAATGGCTTCGTCCGCTTTTCGATTATCTAGAAATCAATGTATGTCTCAGTTTAAAAGAAATATATGTTTTTCACTATGAATTATTTTGATTATTACACAATATTTTTTTTTTTTTTTTTTAAATATTTTTCATGATTTTTATCACAACATTTTTGACCGGGAAATTAAATAGAAATTAAATTAGGAGAATTCATGATTAAGAATAGGTGAACTCGTATCTCTCCACAGAAGCAATGCTATATATTTTGTTCACGCATAGAAAAGAATGTCGAACAGCTATGTAATATCAGTCCTTTTTTATGGGAGTAAATGCTGAACAATTTCTTCACAAATGCGCGGAGCATGTGAACAATGAGGAAGTTTTAAGGAAAACTGAAAAAAAATGAAGCTTATACCTAAAATAATAAAGAAACAGTTAGGATTTCTGGAACACAATGACGAAGGAGGGCTTGGAGAATTTGATACTCACATGGCATATTGAAGGTAAGAGCGAAAAAAACAAGTAGTCTATTTGACGACATTTTTTAAGTGGATGACAGAACAGAAAGTGGACAGCGAAAAAGAATTGCTAAGAGCTTAAATGATAGGAGGTTGCGGAGAGCCACTGGACATACCCATTTTTAGTGGGCACGAAGTTCCATGTTTGCCGAATAATCCTTCTTGGACTACAAAGAAATTCCGTCAGAAAATCTCCAAAGTTCATTTCGGAAAAAATATTGTCCAACCTTTCGACGTTCTTAAGTAATTATCAGGGTACGCACGCGATTTGCAGGTCGGGGACAAGCAGGTGCGGAAGTTTAAATATCTGGGATGTGTTTTGACAGAGGATGGTAAATGCGACGCCGAGATAACGAAGACGTATTGGGATGGCCAAAGACACATTCCAAAAGCTAGGCAGAGTATTACGAGACAGGAGGATTTCTTTAATAACAAAGAAAAGAGTACTGAACTGCTACGTGATATCTGTCCTCCTTTACGGCAGAGAATGTTGGACGGTCTCCTCAAAGATGAAGAAGAGACTCGAGGCAACGGAGGTATGGTTCTCCAGAAGAATGCTAAGGGTATCATGGACCAAGCGTGTGAACAACGATGAGATTTTGGAGAGGATGAAAACAAGGAGGAAGCTTAAATTAAACATCAGGAAGGGGCAGATGAAATTTCTGGGGCACATAATAAGAAAAGAGGGCTTGGAGAATCTGATACTCACAGGTCGAATAGAGGGAAAGAGAGATAAAGGAAAGCAATGCATGACATACCTAGCGGGCTTTAGCAAGTGGATGACAGAACATGGTCAGGGGGAGGTGGCCATAGATGTGGGCACTTAAACTATAATTGGTTCTGTTTATTGATGGCAGTTGTTGTATTAGTTTTGCTTCAGTGAGCACGTGGCCGAGTTAAAAGGTTCGCTTTTTGACCATGAGACCCGGGTTCAAATCTCACAATGGTCGATTTGTCAAGAAGTTGAGTTCTTGATAATATCCATGGGGAGAGATGCAATCTCAGCGCGGCGTACCTTTGAAAAGAGCCTGAAAACTATACCAGGGCTTGACGCAAGCCTTGCAAGTGCAATTGGGTAGACGGAATCCTTGGTAGCTGTCTGTGGTTGTGCTAGCATGAAGTTTCAAGTCATCGTGACCGAGGGTGTGTGCGTACTGGAATTGTTCAAACTGCTGAGAACGCGAGATAATGCACTTTCTCTTAGAAACTGTAACTAAGGTTCGCTCAACAGTATAAACCACAGGTTGGCTCTGTGGGTGCTGAACAAACACAAATGTGCCTGAGCGAGCGTCTGTAATAGGGATTGTCTAGCCTCCCTAGTAGGCGGGCATCCTCGGATACGAGTGGCTGAACCATTTAGATTTAGTATTACGGTACCAAATTACTAGCAAAATCAAAGTAATAACAGATTAAACCTTTCCTTCCTTTTATTTTCTTAGTTTTGTTCATTTTCCCGCTATTTTTGTATAGAAAATGAAGTTGCTAACTTCGTTGTTCATATTTTCTAATTTTTTCCTTTCACTGGGTTTTCGTTTGGTCGTCTTGCAGGCTTCACATTCGTTGTATTAGCTCTTTGGATTTTTGTGATATATATTGAAAGATAAAAAATGTTATAAAGTTTAGTGTACCTAGTTTTAAGTATAGCTAAAATAACTAATGTGATTTCAGGCATTACTGTAAATCAGTTGGCAAATGTTTTCCGCGAACTGCAAAATCGTATTACACTTTGTATTGAAATTGTGGAAACTTAAATAAAATTTCAATAAAACCTTAAAAAAATATAGATTTACTTCTTTCTAATCCTTTTTCCAAATTATTTCTATCGCAAATACAAATAAAGTTATAATTTTTTTAAAGTGCACACGAACTTTATGGACGCTTATATATATATATATATATATATATATATATATATATATATATATATATATTTAAAGAAAAACAGACAACTTAAAGGTTCCATTTATTTCACCAGAGTCCTTTTAAAGGACTCCGGATCATCAGATAGCACTTTCAAAAGATGAAACGAAAAATGAAATGAAAATTGATGGATAGTGTAAGTTTTTGTAATTTAACAGAAAGTGTAATAAGGAGTGGTTAGAGAGACATGGTAGAGTTTAGAGAGGGTTTAATTTAATATCTCTCTCAATCATACTTAGTATTGGGGGAGGAGGAGTGATCAGACCTTGACCTATTTAAATGGTTAACTTAACGGAAGTGATATATTG